>PVJC01011173.1:0-42106 GCA_004026665.1 Murina feae
TTGGCCTCCATCTTGGCTGGGTTAATTTGCATACAGCTGCTCTGATTGGCTGGCGGGCGTGGCCATGAGCAGAGGCTCAGCCAGCCTAGGGAGGCAGTTGCAACAGAAGCCTTTGGTTTGCTCTAGCTCCATGGCTGTTGGCTTCCATCTTGGCTGGGTTAATTTGCATACAGCTGCTCTGATTGGCTGGTGGTAATGGTCAATTTGCATGTTTCTCTTTTATTATATTAGATGCTTTTTTCCTTGTTTTCTAAAAGTTGGAAACATAGCTTCTCTCCCCTTCAGGAGACCATTACTAAAATCTTGATTTTCTAGTTTCCAGTTTAGTGTACATGACTTTATTATCTTTTTAAATAGGTTTTATTACTTTGGATTCAATCTTCTTGAACTGAACCTTTACTGAGATTTCAGAATTTTAAAGCTTTCTTTCACTCGCACACATCTAGTTATTCTTGGTCCATAATCATTCCATTTGGGGTCTAGCTCTGTTAGTTTTTACTTAACCTCTGCGTATCACTACACACACCCTTGCTTAACCTTCCTACTCAATTGGTTTGGCTTTGTAAACTTGGTTTTATTTAAAATAGTGATTTCTTGCCCTTAAGGGTGTTTGTGTGTGTGTGTGTGTGGGTGGTGGTAATGGTTGAGGTGTTGAATCCCTTAAAAAAGTTCTTATTTATTTTAAGAGACTTTTATTTTGTTTCTTTATTTTACAAGGTGGGATTTTTCTCTCTATATTAAAAGCAACTTAAGGCATCAGTCTTGAAATCACTTGGAAAGTGGAGACTGTCTTAATATCTCCATCAGTGATTTAAAGCATCCACATCCTCTGGTTACAGAATTAAAGGGCTATTATAAGTAATACTTCCTGCTTCTAGCATTTAGCAAAGGACCACCTCCAAGACAATTGAATACACTCAGATGACACAATACAATCTTCCAATAGCATTTCTGTGATACTGTCTTGGACCAGTCTATGGCTTTAACACTTTTAGTTGTTAGGCAAATAAGGTAAATGCATGTATATATAGTATTCATACCCTGAACTGATGAGTTGTTTTGATTCATATCCTGGAACAAAAGCAAGCAAAGGTAAAATGGCAGCCTCTAATTTAGTTGGGTTCAACAGGTATTTATTGAGTGCCTACTATGTGCCTCTAGTATGATACATGGACTCTATGATTTCTAGAGGATATTTTAATATTGATGAAGAGAGGGGAAAGTTGGGGCCCCAGTGTGCTCATCTAAATAACCTAGAAACTGTTGGAAGTTTTTCCAATCTTCAAAAATCTCTGAAAAGTCTATCTCAATTTTGCTTATATCTTTTTTTTAATATATATTTTAATTTATTTCAGAGAAGGGAGAGAGAGAGATCAAAATGAAAGGGTTAGCTCGATAGCTTAATTAAGAAGGTTTAGGGAATGAGGAAGGTCCAGGGAAGAGGAATGCATAGATGGAGACTTCAAGACACCAGGCTGTTTATCTTATACAGAGGATAGAGAAATGCCACAGGAAGAGGGGGTCCAGACAGTTGGAAACATTTCTGGCCTGAGCAATTAAAACAGCCATAAACTAAGGACAGAGATATCCCTGGCCTTAGCCGCTGGGAGATCAAAGGCAACTCCAACCAGCAAGACAAGGGGGAGAGAAAGAAGGGAGCACCACATGGACTTTGAGCTTTAAAACTAATTCTATGTAGCAGAATGACCAATGAGAAAAGCAAGGGGGGGGATTCCAAAATTAAGGAAAGAGACCAATTAAAAAAGGTCAGGTTCAAACAAAGAACTGCATTGTATATAAACCGGAGACAAAGCGACACGAGACACATATTTTTTAGATTGATTTTCCCATTAAAGCGAGCAAGAGAGCAGGCTTTTCCCATGTGGGGAGCTTCCCATGGAGTCTTCTTTGGGGACACCCCTGCCAAGATGGAGTTTGTATTTCCTTCCAATAAGCTTTTACATTTTTTATTAAAGAGGCCTTTTTGTCCATGAGTTTATTCTTTAAACTTCGTGAGAGCAAGAACCCACAGAAAGAAAAGTTTGTGCCCCGAACTCCATGTTTCAGAAACATCAATGATGAGAGAGAATCATTGGTTGGCTGCCTCCTACATGCCACATATGGGGGATCAGGTCCACAACCTGAATGTGTGCCTTGACCTTGACCCAGAATCAAATGGGACCTCCTGGTTCATAGGTTGATGCTCAACCACTGAGCCACACCAACCAGGCTGCCTATATTTTTTGGCTCAACAAAGCTTTCCAACATTTGGGGAGGAGGGCATAGAAAGCTACAAAATACCTATGAGCTACTTTAGGCAAAGAAATTAGAAAAGGCTGGTGTTTCCTGACTGACTACCTCCTCCCTGGGTAAACCTGTGTCACCTGACTACAGATAAATAGGCAGAATGTGTTCACTTGCTGAGATGGAGGACCTATGAATTATCCACCAGTCATTTGGTTATTTGGAATAATTTAGGCAACCAAAGAGGTAAGAACCCTGCCTTACCTCAGGTGACCTTGCCACAAATAACCTTTTTTTTTCCTAGAATAAGTTCTGAAAGGAATTTTAGAGACAAAATAGACAGGTTTAGGGAGTCTTAGAAATAAAGAGAGTCCATGGGAGAAGAATGCATACATGGAGACCCAAAATGCTTATCTTATTTGTACAGAGGCTAGAGAAATGCCACAGGATAAGGGGGGGAGGAAGGCATACATTCCACAGAGGATAAAGAAATGTCACAGGATAATGGGAAGAAGCAAACACTTTCACAGAGGGTAGAGGAATGTTGCAAGATAAAGGGGAGAAAAATAGGGGGGACACCATTGGGCTTCAGCCTTTGAAACTGATACTATGTAGCAAAATGAACAATGAGGAAAGCATGGGGGCCCTAAATTAAGAAGGGTCCAATTTGAAAGGGTCAGGTTCAAACAAAGAACTATAGCATATATAAACTGGAGACAAAGGGACACTAGGCAGATTTTTTTTTTAGATTACAGGTTTTCACATTTTAGATTTTTTGGACTTAGATTTTTTTCTCATTAGAGAGAGAGAGTGAGCAGGCTTTTCCCATTTGGGGGCCCCTCCCCAGGGTGTCCCTAGACACCCCTGCCCAGGTGGAATTTGTATATGCTTCCAATAAACTTCTACATTTTTATTAAATAAATCTATTAGTCCACTAATTTATTATTCATCTTTGTCGGACAAGGACCCACAAGAAGTCTGCACTGCAAAACCCACATTTCAGTTCTTTATCCCACCTCCTTCTGCCTATAACATCAAACAGGTGGTTCCTATTCACTGAGCATCACACTTTCACCCACATCTACCATGCATACACATGCACCCACTTTCTGCCAATGCAGGGGAGGAAAAATTTTCTTCTACTCTCTTAGATCTATGGCTCGGCCTAAGAATTAAACAGATTAACAGAAGAAAGGCGTACAAATTTTATTTGACTATTTACGTGAACATGGAGGTCTTCCCAAGAGGACGAAGACCTGAAGAAGTGACCAGAGCAGGACACTTTTATACCTTTTAGACAAAGAAACAGTAAATTTGTGAAGAATTGACGAGACAAAGGGACATGGGCTCTGTTAACCATGATGGTTCTGTTCTGGTTAGAGAAAGCACATTCTAACCTGGCTGAGCGTTGTATGCCATGGCACATGGGAGCTAGCATCAGCATGCAGTGTGTCCTCCTTTCATTAAGATACAGGAATTTTTGGACTAAAAACACTTGGTGTTCCCTGGGGCAGGATGGTTCCTGGGCTCTTGTCTGGTGGAGTTGAAGAATGAAACCACAGAGAGAAGATAGAAAAGGTGGAAATTTATTGAGAAACAAGCATAGTCTCCCTGTGGGGCGGGGGAAGAGTCCCTTTTCCCTAAGGTTTATAAAGGCTGAAGTTTTGGGGCCTCGATATCCCCTCTGATTGGTCACTATTCCCCTTTGGTTTGGTCACTATAGCAACTCCTGAGCTCAAGTCTCACTTGAAGTGCTTAAAATTCCCTCCTTCTTCTCTCTTATTGTTCTCCTTTCCCTCTGGGCGTTTCTTCCCCCTTCCCTTTATTTTATAAATGTGTACCTTTTTGCTACTCCCAGCCCCCTTGTCTTATGGAAATATACTCTTTTGCAACTCTGTAGCCCTGTGTTTTTGCCATGGACCCCTTAATTTTTAAAAATTTGCTAAACCTGCCTCTTTCACCCCCCAAAACTCCTTTCATTGAGAACTGCCTATCATTATGGAAAGATTTACAATCTCATGGCTGAAACAATCTAGTCCTGGAGGCACCCGCTCTTTACAATTTGCAGCCCTATTGCCTGTAATCTGGTCCTGGGGCACCCAGAGGTGCCTGCCCTCTGTAAACACGCCCCCCCCCCCAGCCCACATGACTTTAACTGTAATGATTATACCATGTGTACCTTCCCATGCTTGAAATTCATATGTTCCCACACAATCTTTGTCCTTCTACCTAATATAAGCAGCTGGCTTATGGTGGGGTGCAGAGCAGATTTTTTGTGGATGACCTGCTGCTCTCCCATGCTACGGGCAGTATTGGAGTAAACACTCATATATGACTCAACCCTGTTTCTGCTTAATTGGCTCAAGTAGTGACAGGCAGCATGGACCCCTTGGTTGTCCAGTTACAAAAAGAAAAAGTTTTGGTTGAGGGATGGGGTCAGGGGAGACTAGAATGAAGGCCAAAGGGGATGGAATGAGCTCCATGTACACAAAGTCCTTCAGATTGAGTGCTCCTATTGAAAGGGCGGTGCAAGACTGACTCTGAACTGTTCCTTTTGTTCTATATAAATTGACCTGCCCCTTTTCCGAGAAAACCACAAGAATGTAACAGTTGTAACAGTTACTCGACCTCCCCCCCTTTTTTTTCAAACCAGCCAATAGGGATGCAGAGGAACTGACCCAAGTCCAAATTAGCTAACTGCATCCTGCCCCCCTGTGCAACCACACCCCTGGCCCTTCCCTCGACCAATCAACAGGGGCCGCACACATTACCCCCACTACTTCTGGACTCCCTATAAAACCTTTGTTCTCCTGAAACTCGTTCTCTCTCTCTCTTCCCGTTCCGCCTTGAGTCGGTGAGTGTGGGAGACTGAGCTTGAGCTAGCTCAAATAAAGGCTCTTTGCTTTTGCATTGCACTTGGCTTGGCTTCCTGGTGGTCTTTGGGGATTTTGAAATCGGGGCTCAACACTATATATAGAGTGGGTTAGAGGGAGAAGCTGAGGAACAAAATACAATATTGCTACCCAGAGAAAATGTCTTTGACATACAGGATGGCTTATCTTTAGAGGGGAGAAAAATAATTTTCACTCTGCTTTTGATTCCTTGCCTAAGATTCCAGATAATAAAGAACAGATTAACAAGAGAAAAACAAACAAGTTAACATGTGTACCTCATTTATACACGGGAGATACCCAGGGAGAAATGAATAAACACCCAGAGGTGGCCTAAGCCACAACCTTAAAATACCATCTTCAGCTAAAGACAAAAGAATTATATGGGGTGTGTATGTGTGTGTGGTGGGAGGGCGGGGGGGGGGGGGGGGGGGGGGGGGGGGGGGGGGGGGGGGGGGGGGGGGGGGGGGGGGGGAGAGTCAGTCATGGGATGTGACCAGCAAAAGCACAGTAAATGAGGGTAAGGTTGTTATGCAGAGTTAAGTCGGTGCCTTCTCCATTGATAACATTTTCTTCCAGGTCCGCAGAGAGACAGTTACAAATGGAGAGTCCCTTTATAAATGTAAATGTCCCTTACAAAAGGGTAACTTCTACAGTCGTTTCAGAGACTATTTTTGTGCTGTTTGTCAACACTGATCAGATCAAAATAATCTTTATGCCAACGAGGCATGTTTTTGGGTGGCAGTTTCTGTTCCCCTTCATCATTATGGTCTATAACAGCAGTGAGGTCCCACCGGAATATGTTAAGCACAGTAGATACAAACAAATAGGGTCAGAGAGGAAGAAGATAGAAGACCCCACTCATAAAAGCAACTGACAGACTGTTTTGTAGGTTCATGTGAAGCACTCCTCTGGGGACTCTCAGAAATAACTGGGGAACATTTGCAGGTTGTAAGTCTGAGACCTGCCTTCTACACAGTTGGAAGTTAGCAAGTCATTGAATATCTGGGTTACAGTTGGTAGCACTTTCCCATGCTAGTGTTAAAAAGGAAAGAAGGAAGGAAGGAAGGAAGGAAGGAAGGAAGAAAGAAAGAAAGAAAGAAAGAAAGAAAGAAAGAAAGAAAGAAAGAAAGAAAGAAAGAAAGAGGCCCACAATGGAGTCACTTGTGCTAAACCCTATGTCAGCAAAGCAAGACTTAATACTTAACCTAATTTCAGTTTCAGCCTCTCCCAGGAATGTAACTTTAATCAGTCAATCTGGAATTATGTGGTCAGCACCAGTGAGGTTATCTGCCTGAGAGACCCCTGCTTTATCCCAGGTGACCTTGCCTGAAACAATCCATTCTTTGCTAGAATAACTTCCTTGCCCCACCTCCTTCTGCCTATAAAAGGGTAGAGAAAAGTGATCATTGTAAGGAATGGAATGGGGGCTTTGGTCATTCCTTACAATGACTACTTCCTCTACCCTTTGTACAGCTCCTAGGAGTGCCCTTTCTATTGCTAGATGGGAGGTTACCCAATTAGTGAATTGTTAAATTAAGCCAATAAGATCTTCAAAATGTACTCAGTTCAATTTTGTTTTTTGACACTAGCATACAATGCACAAGGCATGAAGAGCTACAAAGCAACATTATAATGCTCGGCCTCAAAAATTTTAAGCTACTAACTAACCACATCTCCAGAAATGGAAAACTCTTCAACTACTCCATAAGGAACTCAGACCCCACCCCCACACTCAACCACAAAACGTATGCGCACACACACTAATCTTGTTTAAATAAAAGCAGCTCCCAAGGCTGTCTGGTCAGTCTGCATCCATACCCCCAAGACAAAGTGCACCTGTTCTTTTGCAATATTTGGTTTCTGCTATAAAGTTAGACCTTTTCTTCTTGGCCTCCTGTGGCCTGCAGCTCAGTTTGCTTTTAGCAGCTCTGAAAGCCCCCATTCCATTTCTTACAATGACCACTTCTTCTACCCTTTTTGTCCTTCCATCTTTCTAAACTCCAATCACCTCCTTGCTGGGAAGTGCCTAGTAACCTAATATACCTAAGAACAAAAGGCTTCTTTGAGTTTAATCCCCCAGGGGATTTATGCTTTAATAACAATGGGTAATCATCCAAACAAAATAAATCAATTATACCTGAAGCAATTTGAGACTTTGGCAAAAGATCCTGAAAAGTTGTACAGAGAGTGGAACTTGCAGCAAATTCTACCACTTAATAATTGCATATTTCAAGGTGGAGTAGAGTCCTTCATTTTGGTAAAGCCTTAGGACTTCAAATTTACACACCCACTCTTTCCCTGCATCTTTTCTTGAATTTTATTTTTCTATACATTCCCCTCAAGTTTTTCAGTGAGATAAGTATTTTCCAATGAGCACAATAAAATCTAGATTCTGCTGATCCTGATTGTTTTCTAGGCAAAGGGACTAAACACATACTTTATGTAAAATGAAAAGACAATTGATCTTCTTGGTTAGGAAATTTTTCCTGTCATCTTATGTAGTTACTACCTTGTATCTTTAGTAGCTAAAGATGTACTTCAAAAGTATTGCAGGTTAGGTTCCAGATAGCTGCAATAAAGCAGATGAATATCACAGTGTATATATCCTTAATTTAAAATACTTTATTGCTAAAAAAATGTTAACCATCATCTGAGCCTTCAGCAAGTCCTAACCTTTACACTGTGGAGAGTCTTGCCTTGATGTTTATGGCTGCTTGATTGAGTAGGGTGGTGGTTGCTAAAGGTAGGATGGCTGTGGCAATTTCTTAAAATAGAACAACTGTTACAGAATTTACTGGAAAATACACACAGGAGTACTCAGAGATATAGAAAAAAAAAAACCTCTTTTTTTTAGATGTACTAGTACCGTGACTCAAGGGAGCCTGTTCCCAAATCCTGAGCAATCCAATATAGAGGAAGCTTTCTCTTTATACCCTGTGGTTTCTTTGTCCCCCAAATATGGATCAGACTTCTGGACCTTTCATAGGCTTTGCAAAAAGCCGCATGTGTTGGGATGGGAGCCATGAGACCACACCTAAAGGCCTGATCTGGTACCAACACTGATAATCCCTTCTGGGTGTTGTATATGATTCATGGCTTATGGCTTCTGTAAAATGGGAGTATTTAGGTAAACAGGTCTTTCAGGACCAGATAATTAAGTAAGGGACAGTGACTTGATAATAGGCTAACAGGAATGTGCATTAGGGATACTGATTAATGAGGTACAGAGTCAGGTTGCTATTCCCCTGCTCTCCCAAAATGTCTTATTTTCTTTATCACAATGATGAAGTTTGCTGCATCAATTGACTCTTCCTTTCACAATTTCTGTGTAGCATGTGATGATATTTGATCACATTTTACCCACAGTAGAAATTCTTTCAAAATTAGAGTCAATTCTCTCAAGCCCTGCCACTGTATTATCAACTAAGTTTATTTAATATTCTAAGTTCTTTGTTGTCATCTCTGTAATCTTCACAACATCTTTACCAGTAGATTCCATCTCAAGAAACTTACTTCCTTTGCTCATCCATAAGAAGCAACTCCTTATCCATTACAGTTTTATTATGAGATTATAACAATTTAGTCACATCTTCAGGCTCCACTTTTAATTTTAGTTCTTTTGCTATTTCTACCATATCTGCAGTTACTTTCTCCACTGAAGTCTTGATTCCCCAACATCATCCATGAGCTTTGGAATCAGCATCTTCCAAACTCCTGTTAATGTTGATATTCTGAGTTTTTCTCATGAATCATAAATGTCCTTAATGGCATCTAAAATGGTTAATCCTTTCCAGACAGTTTTCAATTGAGTTTGTCTAAATCCATCAGAAAAATCACTATCTACGGTAGGTATAACCTTAGGAAATGTATTTCTTAAATAATAAACCTTGAAAGTTGAAATTACTCCTTGATCCATGGGCTGCAGAAGAGATGATGTTTTTGCCTGAAAACAACATTAATTTTGTTATACATCTCCATCCGAGCTCTTGGGTGACCAGGTAAAGCATCAATGAGCAGTAATATTTTGAAAGAATTTTTCTTTTTCTGAGCAGTAGGTCTCAACAGTGGATTTAAAATATTCCATAAACCATGTTAGAAACAGATATACTGACATCCAGGTTTTGTTGTTCCATTTATAAAGCACAGCAGAGTAAATTAAACATAATTCTTAAGGGCCCTAAGGTTTTTAGGATGGTAAATGAGAATTGCCTTAAACTTAAAGTCATCAGCTGCATTAGCCTCTAACAAGAGAGTCAGCCTGTCCCTTAAAGCTCTGAAGCCAGGTATTGCCTTCTCCTCTATAGCTATGAAAGTTTTAGAGGGCATTTTTTCTAAGGCTGTTCCATCTACAATGAAAATCTGTTGTTTAGTGTACCCATCTTCATTATCTTCACTAGATCTTTTGAATAACTGGCTATAGCTTCTACATTAGCACTTACTGTTTCACCTTGCACTTTGACATTATATTTTTTTAAGGCAGTGGTTTTCAATCTGTGGGTCACGACCCCTTTGGCAGTCAAACGAGCCTTTCACAGGGTTGCCTAAGACCATCCTGCATATCAGATATTTACCTTATGATTCATAACAGTAGCAACATTACAGTTATGAAGTAGCAACGAAAATAATTTTATGGTTGGGTCACAACATGAGGAACTGTATTTAAAGGGCCAGAAAGTTGAGAACCACTGTTTTAAGGGAATAAACCATTCTTTCCCTAAACCATTCTTTCCTTAAACCTTATGAACTAGCCTCTTCTAGCTTCATACTTTTCTTCTGCAATTTCCTCACTTCATAGAATCAAAGAGTTAGGGCTTTGCTCTGGATTTTGTTTTGGCTTGAAGAGAAAGTGGTAGCAGGTTTGATCTTCTATCCAGACCACTAAAACTTTCTCCATATCAGCAATAAGGCTGTTTTGCTCTCTTATCATATGTGCTCACTGGAGTAGCAATTTTAATTTCCCTCAAGAATGTTTTCTTTGCATTCACAACTGGGCTAAATGTTTTGTGCAAGAGGTCTAGCTTTTGCCCTATCTCAGCTATCGATATGATATGCCTTCCTCACTAAAGTTAATTATTTTTTAGCTTTTGATTTAAAGTGAGAGACATGCACCTCTTTCTTTCCCTTGAACACTTAGAGTTCATGGTAGGATTATTAATTAGCCTAATTTCAATATTATTGTGTCTCAGAACAGAAAGGCCTGAGGAGAGGGAGATATATATGGGGGAACCACAAGTCAGTAAAGCAGTCAAAACTCACACACATTTATCAATTGAGTTCGCCATTTTATTTATTTATTAAAAATATTTTTTTATTGACTTCAGAGAGGAAAGGAGAGGGAGAGACAGATAGAAACATCAATGATGAGAGGGAATAATCAATTGGCTGTTCCTGCATGCCCCACACTGGGGATCAAGCCCACAACCTGGAAAAGAAATGTGACCTCCTGGTTCATAGGTCAATGCTTAGTCACTGAGTCATACCAGCCAGGTGAGTTCATCAATTTATATGGGTGCCATTTGTGGAGCCCGGAAACAATTACAATGGTAACATCAAAGATCACTGATCACAGATCACCATAACAAATATAGTATTAATGAAAAAGTTTGAAACTATTACAATTACCAAAACTTAACAGAGACACAAAGTGAGCAAATACTGTTAGAAAAATGGCACTAATAGACTTGCTTAATGCAGGGTTACCACAAACTTCTAATTGGCAAAAAATGCAAAATCTGAAGAGCATATTAAAGTGAAAAACAATAAAACTACACATGCCTGTATACAATCTAGGGTTTCTTTCTTCCAAAGAGTTTGATATGATCCAGTTGGTCTAAAATTTGACATAATAATAAAGGGTTTGGGGTTTTGGTTTTTTTTTTGTTTTATTTTGTTATTAATGAAACACCGTCTTAATACGGTCTTAAAACATTACCAAAATGGCCAGGAATATGCCATCATCAGGGAAGGGATAGTTCTTGGTCTAGTTTGCAGTAATGAGGACAGGACCTTAGTGGGTGAACCTAAATTATGCTGTTATGTTCTTCAGAAGCAGTGGGGTTGAGACTAATCCACGGGAATTGTACATTTGTAAACAGAAGTAGGTTAAAGTAATTAATCCTATGTCTTGCAGCTCCAACATTTTTTTCCCTTAAGAGGAATTACCCAGGGTCCAAGGCAGCGAACAGCAAGGTGCAGTGATAAAGTGGTTGAGTTCTCTCTAATTCAGGACCTGTTATTTGTTTCAGTGTATTAGTCAGTTCTGTGCAGAGCACATGTTTTAAGCCAAAAAACAGGTGTAAATTTTGTGTAACCTCATATCCTTTCCAGTCCGAGATATGAAAAATGCTTTTAGAAACATAAAGTCACCATTTTAAAAGCAACTCACTGGAGCTATTCAAGAAGCAATTAGATGCTATCCTGGGGGGGAAGGGAAAGGGGGCTTCAATAAAATGAGTGGATGGTTTCTCTTAGCATTTCTTATATTTCTAGTTTCATGCTTAATGAAACAGGCATAAGAAAGAAATTCTGCCCATTACTGTTTTTGTTTTGTTTTTTCCTGGGGAAACTTTGAAGTCATTAAAAAAAAAATTACAATGCTATTTAGGCTTCTGGAAAATAACTACGTTTAGCCATCTTACTTCTATGATGTTAATCCTAGAATTAAGTGGTTCATTCACTCATATAATAGAAAACAACAAAACAGCCTTCATAAATTCGTTGGCGAACAACAGCAAAAAGGATGGGTCTGCAACCTAAGACTCTGCCAGCACAGTCCTGTGCATATCCCTGCAGAGGAAACATAAAGTGCTTATTAAGTGCCAGGCATGGTGCTAAGTATCATACATAAGTTAACTCATTAAATACTACAAAGATGCTCAGACTTAGATGTACCCACTGTAAATAGGAGACAACTGAGGCTGAAAGAGCTTATTTGCCCCATTAAATGTGAAGCTGCTGTAAAGTGGGTACAATGTTCATAGAATTCCGCATGCTGCTGAGGCACACAAGTAAAGACAGATGCTGATCTGGGGACATTAGCATTAAAACTGCTTGCCTGACACTGATTAGAAAGAGCAGAATTGTATACTATGCATGGGAAGCACAATCAATGGCTGGTTTAGCAACAGATTAAAAACCCAGGGGCTCTTAGTTCTCCTCAAAGCTTTCTTTGAGCAAGATGTGACCTTGATCTCTGTAATGAACCATGCCGGCCTCAGTTTTCTTGTCTGTGACTCATACATGGAGCCATGGAATACTTCGAAACAGATCCTAGGTGCCAGGAACGTTTAAGAACCTACTTTGTTATACTTGATGTACAACAACAGTGTTCTGTATGGAGGTAAGAATATGCTCTATACAGAAATGTGGACAAAAGACCTATTCCCCTTTAGGTGGAAAAGAAAGTCATTTACCAAGCTTTCCCTCTGCTAATAAATGTCACCTTGATGGATCTCGCTAAACAGAGCATTGAAGGAATGGAAAGGTCTGTCATTTCCAGGAGTAAACTTTCTGAATTTGCTTTGTTTCCAGGCATAGTCAAAGTACTACAGTTTTAATAATTATGAAGCTAATAAAATAGTATTATTTTGAGCTTATGAGTTGTTAAGCCTATTTTTTATAATGATTAATGATGAATCATTTTATAAAGCTTGGGTGATTCATCAACAGAGCAGCATGCTTTTGAAACAGGTGTTCTGGGAATTCAGAACCTCTGTAACAAAAGTCTTTTTTGTTTTTTTATTCTCTAATTTTGGGATTTCCAAATCACTTGCAAATAGGAATAAAGAAAGTCAGAAAGCAGGAAGATTTCTATTCTCAGCTCCCACATTACTTCCATCTTAATAAATTCAGTTATAACAAAATGTAAACTACAAGTAGAGTCCAATTTAAAAGTGATGTAGCAACGTTATCTAAGAAAGATTGTGTAGCTTTTATTCCGGTATTTTTCTTTCAAGTGTTTTGTCCCTGCTGTGTTATCTTAAAGGATTAAAAAAAAGACGAAAAAGGAGAGTAGCAAAACTGTGTTTGCTTCAGAGCTCGGAAGTTTTTTGTTTGTTTTTTTTTAAATGTAGACTGCTTCCCTGGAATTATGTTTCAGAAGGAAGGGTATAAATTTTATTTTAGATAGAAGATATAGATGATGTGACAAAGATCAAGGAAGAAAAAAAAAAGAAGCCGAAAACTACCCACTTAATTCCATTCCCCTGAACTCATGAAATTATCATTTGATGGAAAGATAATTATAATGACTATACTTTTTAAAAAATATACAGTTTTATTGATTTCAGAGAGGAAGGGACAGGGAGAGAGAGAGAAACATCAGTGATGAGAGAGAACCATTAATTGGCTGCCTTCTGCACACACCTACTGGAGATTAGCCTACAACTGGGTATGTGTCCTGACTGGGAATCAAACCATGACCTCCTGGTTTGGATGTCATGACTCAACCACTGATCCATACCGGCCATGCCATGACTGTACTTTTGTCTCCTGATATTTTTAGCTTGTCTAAGAAGAAAGTCTTAACATGAATGACCAACTATAAAGAAATGTTTAAATTATGAATGCCTGTATGATAGAAATATGCTGCAACCATTATAACAAATGCTTTAGAAGAACATTTACTCACTGAGAGTTTAAAAATAATATAACTCAATAAAAATAACAGAATAGAAAAACTGTAAGAAGAGTATTGTTATCAACTGGGAGTTCTCCATGTCGCCACTGTTTGAGAATGAGTGGCATTCATTTGTAGGGAATTAAACCCCTGTGTTTCCAAGGTCCCCTTTCCCTCCATCTCAGTGGAAGAACCATAGCAGTGTCCTTAGCAGAGCTAGGACTAAAGCCATTGCCCAAAGTTGCCATTCCATATTTGCACAGTCCAATCAGGCTGGCATAGCTGTGCTCCCAGCTGCAGTCCATCAGTCCATTGTGTGTATAGTCTGCATGGATGGCCGTGGGCCATGCAGCTTCTAGGAACTTGGGCAAATGCAAGGAAGCTGGAGCAAAACCAGGAGAACAAGAGAGGAACCAGAGAGCGAAAATTTCTTTATCTGGGAGATTTTAACTAGGAGCATGACCAATTAAGCCTTCAGGATTTCGTGCGTTTGCAGTGGCTCTGCACCCCCATCCAGTTATCTTTGTTTCCAGACTAGACTGACAGGCACTATCCCTTCATCACCCCTACTTCACTGCACATGTGCCATCTCCTTTTGGTGACCCCCTTACCCCAGTGATCTGCAGGGAACGGACTGGTGGTTTCCTGGGGAGTGTGAAATGGAAGCTTCCTGGTGAAGTCGCCAGGATGGCCATGCTTATAGTGTCTGGCTTCCCCTTTGCTCCCTTCCTACTATTTATAACTGTCTAATTATAACAGTAACAGTATGAACTTAATTAAAACATATAACTAGGAAAAAAGAAGCATTCATGTTAATGAATATCTCTGGTGGTATTTTTATTTGATCTTTTATACTTTTCTTTATTTCTCAAATATCCTATAATGAGCATATATTTGCTTTTCTATTAGAAAACAAATACACATTTTTTTAAAGTCTTAAAGTTAAAAATTTCCATTTATTTTCAGGCAAGTAACATAAGTTGACTTATTTTTCTTTTTCTAGAGATAAAACAAAAGTTACTCTGATATAAGGGCAAGAGTGAAAGAATTTTACTTTTAATTCTCTTTCTATCGCTCTCCCTTTCTTTGTTAGTGTATATGACCCTCATACTTGAGAGTTCTGTAAATCCAAGCTTGAAACATTCCATTTCACATTACATTTAGTTCTTCTGTAAAGATAGCCATTGTGTTTATAAATGTCAAATGTTAATGTTTGTATAGTCATTTGTTTATTTATGAATTCACTCAACAGTCTCGTGTTGAGGAACACAGGCATATTATTACCTTATTGGGAGATAGTTTGGCAGAAGGAAAACTAAAGATGAGAGACCAGTTAGGCAAAGAAAGCTGCGTGCCTAAAACAGGGTGGTTAGTGTGAGATGCAAAGAAAGGAACAAAATCAAGAGATAACCTGAGAATATAAAGAAGAGAATTTGATGACTTTTCATGGGTACTTATGCCTAATATGTACTAGATAATGTGCTAATGTAGATTGCATAACAGTAAACAAAATGCACCTTCTCATTCTCCAAACCTCCAACACAACCTCACTCACTCCTCACTCTCAACTGATGGTCTGGAAAATGGAAGCAATCAGAAGAGAACTTATTCACAGTCCCACCTCCAAATCTACTAATATCTCTATACCTTATAACAGATATTCTGCCTTTCCTTCTATTAAAATGGAAGACCTGTCCACTCCTTCATGTGTGTCCTGAATCTCATTCCCTGTCATCTCCTCAAGGACATCACTCTCACAATACTCAGCCTGTTTTGCACTATCAAAATTTCCCCATAATGGATCATTGTAATCAGCACAGAAATATTATGTTATTCTTTCATGTTAAACAAACATGCCCCTGATCTCAATATGCCCTCCAGCCACCACCCCATCCATATCTCTGCTAAAATTTAAAAAGGGAAAAGAAAAAAAGAAAAAAACAACAGAAAAACAAAACACCTTCAGATATATATCTAACTTGATATCCAGACTTCCTCTCCTTGCATGCTCTCTAGAAACCAATTCAGCTAAGTTTTTGTCCTGACAACTACCAAAACTGCTCCAGTAATTGTCACCAATGACCTCCCCAGTAGGAAGATCCAAACAGGGCCAGTTTCATGGCGTACAATCTATGGAACAGCACTGGGCCACATGCTCAGAAGAGCCCAATGCTTGGCTCAGTGCTCTGCTGTTGCCATCCTGAAATTCTTAATAACTTTTAAACAAGGGGCCCCACATTTTCATTCTTTCACTGGACCCAGAAAATTATATCACTGGTTCCTTCCAAAAGTCATTCTGAGCTCTCATGGTTCTATTTAGCAGCATTTGCTTCAACTGATCACACACTTCTTGAAACCCTTTGTTTACAGGGCTTTGTGAGCACCACGCCTTTGGTTCTCCTCTCTCTCTGGCTCTCTTACCTGGTTAGTCCTCATTTTCCTGGCCTCTAAAATGTTGCATATTCAAGAGTACAGATCTCAGTGTTTTCCTCTTCTCCAGCTACATTTCTTCTCTCAGTGATTTTAGTTTCATGATATTAAATAGCATGTAAATACTAATGGCACTTCACACACATTTACACCTGTGAGCCAGAAATTCTCTTCCGAACTCTTAAGTTTCTATAAACAATTCTTTACTCAATACAGGGTGGGGCAATGGTAGGTTCATAGTTGTTGGTATGGAAAATAATACATTAATTAATCAATAGTAATAGAAGTGTAAACTGTGTTTTGCGTATTCACAACTGTAAGCCTACTTTTGCCCCACTCTGTACATCTTGGATGTTCCTTAGATAGGATGACTCTGCATGTATCTGGGATAGTTTGGTCTATATCTATTGTTTATAAATAGTATTCTCTTTCTCACTCAAAAGTGTAATAGTTTGTATAGGAAATTATATGATCCCCCTCCTAGATATCTCACATTGAGTATGTTAAAAAGGAACTCCTGGTTTTCTCCAAAGCCTGCCATACTCTTCTTGATCTCAGTGAAGGACATCACTGTTCATGCAGCTTCTTAGAACCAGAGGCTGACTTACTGTGTAGGTAATAAAGTCTCCAGGTCTCCTTCTTTCATGTGTCCTGCTAAGACCCTAAGAGCAGATATGTATTCTCACATGGTTTTATAAAATTCATGAAGTCAGATATAAATTATTCTCATGTTAAGAAGCACATTTGAAAAAGATGCTTTGGAAAGGTTCTTTAAAACAAATGAAAATGTACAGACTCCTGACTTGACTGAATATGAAAGGTACTCCTTTTGTCATCTTTAAATTTATTTATTAAAGCAGAGAGAGAAAATTTAGGTAAAAAATTAATGAAATCTAAAGCTAAAGTGATAAAGATGAGTGATCGAATCAATAGAAATTATCCTGACATCAAGAGAAGTGAATTGAAACATTTTTTCCATATTATGTCAAAAGCAGTAATTCATTAAGAGAAAGATATAAATTTTGAATAGAAGTAATGAGTAGGCTCTTGGATTGTTTAAGGGTCCAAATAGTGGAGAAAAGTGAATCATATGATGTATCAGGGGAAGATTTAAAAATCTTGCTGATTTGATACAAAATACTGACACTGATGAAGATAACATAAAACTCATAATCATGCCACTACAATGAGCATATTGACGCCAAAGTGGTTAATGAGTGTCATCAATTCAAATAGCATTTAATATTAGTCACTGTACAAGAAAATTTGAAATACTCTGAAGTCTTACAACTCATAAATTAATAAAACTTAATAGAATTTACTCAAATTTGACGAAAATCCGACATTAACAATAATATATTGAGAAGGTGGCAAAACAAACAAACATAAAAACTATAGGCAAACAGATAGTATAGCAATGTACCAGATAGTTTATTTAATGAGTTTAATGTTATTTTCCTGGATTTGTGTCATGTTTGTAATATTTGTCAGCTTTTTAAAAAGTAAATGATTTATTGTGATAGCTTTTCTCATCCCATAATAACTGTTACTCTTTATTGTTGTATAACAAATTATCCAAAAACTTAAATAATAACACGTATTATTTTACATCTGTGAGTCAAGAATTCAGAAGTGTCTTAACTTGGAGGTTCTCATTCAGGGTCTTTCACGAGGCTGCAGTTACGATGTCGGCTGGGGCAGCACGCATGCCAAGGCTTGACTGAGGCTGGAGGATCTACTTCCGGGTGGCTCAAAACCAACTACCAAGCTGTGTGTAGGAAGCCTCAGTTTCTCCCCACGTGGACCTCTCAGTTGGGTTTCTTACAACATGATAGCTGACCTTCCCTAGAGTAGTGATTCAAGAAAGAGCAAGATACATACCACAAAGTTATTTTATGTTGTTGTTTGATCATTTCGCTTCAGGAGTCACAAACCATTTTGGCACTATTCTACTGATTACAAAGATCAGCTCTGTTTAGTGTGTGAAGGGACTGCTAAGATCATAAATATCAGGAAGCAAGAATCATTAAAGGTAGTCTTAAAGGCTTGCTACCACAGTCTTCCCTCTGGCCACGAAAGATTCATGCCCTTCCCATACGAAAAATAAACTCTCTCCCAGGTAACCAAAAGTTTAATAGTATTCCAGCATTAGTTCAGTCTAGATTCTCCTCATCTAAACCTCATCTAAATCATGTCCTAGACCTCGCCCGCCCCCTCATTGTGCTGGTGGCGCGCCCTCAGTTGGTCTTCACCGCACCCTCACAGCATCCATTTTCCAGCGTAAGGGGAAAGCAGGGAAGTCCAGAGACAAGTTGCGCAATCTCGTGACCGCGAGAAACCCGATTGAGCAGCCTTGATCAAGTACCTCTTGTTGGATTGTGGGCCCTCTAACGGCAGGAAAGCCAACGGTTTCCAGCCTAGGTTTCCGGCCTAACGGTTTTCGGTCCAACCGTTTCCAGCCCAACGGTTTCCAGCCCAACGGTTTCCGGCCCAACGGTTTCCGGCCCAACGGTTTCTGGCCCAACGGTTTCTGGCCCAACGGTTTCCGGCCCAACGGTTTCTGGCCCAACGGTTTCTGGCCCAACGGTTTCCAGCCCAACGGTTTCCAGCCCAACGGTTTCCGGCCCAACGGTTTCCGGCCCAACGGTTTCTGGCCCAACGGTTTCCGGCCCAACGGTTTCCGGCCCAACGGTTTCTGGCCCAACGGTTTCCAGTCCAACGGTTTCCGGCCCAACGGTTTCTGGCCCAACGACTCCAGCCGCTCTTCTCCACAGACCCAGAGGCTTCTGTGAGGTTTTGGGACTTGGCCCTAGCCTGGTGTTTGCCTCTCAGGATGGCTAGCAGCAGCTCGTCGAAGGTTAGCAGCAGCATGTCGAAGGCTGAATTCATTGTCGGAGGGAAATATAAATTGATACGAAAGATCGGGTCTGGCTCCTTTGGGATAGTTTATCTGGCGGTTAACATCACGAATGGTGAGAGGGTTGCGGTGAAGATAGAATCTCAGAAGGCCAGGCACCCCCAGTTGTTGTATGAGCACAAACTCTATAAGATTCTTCAGGGTGGGATTGGCATCCCCCACGTACGGTGGTTCGGGGAGGAGAGGGAGTACAATGTGCTAGTCATGGATCTTCTTGGGCCCAGCCTTGAAGACCTCTTCAACTTCTGTTCAAGAACCTTCACAATGAAAACTGTGCTTATGCTAGCTGACCAGATGATAAGTAGACTTGAATATGTGCATACAAAGAACTTTATACACAGAGACATTAAACCTGATAATTTCGTAATGGGCGTCGGGCGTCACTGTCATAAGTTATTTCTTGTTGATTTTGGTTTGGCCAAAAAGTACAGAGACAACAGGACAAAGCAACACATACCATACAGAGACGATAAAAATCTCACTGGCACTGTCCGATATGCTAGCATCAATTCCCATCGCGGTATTGAACAGAGTCGCCGGGACGACATGGAATCCTTGGGATATGTTCTGATGTATTTGAATAGAGGCAGCTTGCCATGGCAAGGACTAATGGCTGCAACAAAGAAACAGAAATATGAAAAGATTTGTGAAAAGAAGATGTCCACATCTGTTGAAGCTTTATGTCATGGCTTTCCTACAGAATTTGCTGTGTACTTAAACTATTGTCGTGGGCTACGCTTTGAGGAAACCCCGGATTACACGTATCTGAAGCAGCTATTCCGCAACCTTTTCAGGAGTCTGCACTTCCATTATGACTTCGTATTTGATTGGACATTATTAAAGCAGAAAGGAGCACAGCAGGCAGCCTCTTCAAGCGAGCAGGGTCAGCAGGCTGAAACCACACCACTTCCTATGCAAGAATGAAGGAATAGAAGGAGCCGTGCAGATGATCAGAGCAGCATTTGTTTCTCCCCAAATCTACAAATTTTAGTCCATATGTACACTAGCCAGTGGTTATGGACAATCGGTTACTTGTTCTAAAGAATTTATTGTACATATTAATATTGGGCAGCATTGGTGATGCTATGAATTGTAGCTGCTGTAATTGTGAATATTAACTGAAGTAGTGAAACATGGTGTCCAGTTTTCTATTGCATGTTTTTTTAAATTTTGTTTTATTGCTTAAAGTATTACAGAGTGTTAAATAAGTCTCCATTTTTCCCCTTGACCTTCCCCCCTCCTCCCCTACCCCCTAGTGTCTTGTGTCCATTGATTGTGCTTATATGCATGCATACAAGTCCTTCAGTTGATCTCTTAACTCCCCCCCCAACCCTCCCAAGCCTTCCAGCTGTAGTTTGACAGTCTGTTCAATGCTGTTCTGCCTCTGTATCTATTTATGTTCATTGCATATTTTGTAAGTGGAAAATTTAACTAAATGGTTGATACAAAAAAAATTGGTGGAGAAATTGTACATATGCTAATTTTTGTTAAAATCTTTTACTTTGAACTATACTGCTTGAAATCTCATTTCAGAAGAGCAGCATGAACAGTCTTCAAGCCAAAGTTGTGGTTGTAAGTGTTCGCAATTGTGCATTCTTAGGACTTATCCATCCCTGGGGTTTGCATGTTGTTCACTTAAATCATTCTTAAAATGGTTGGCTTCTTGTTTGCAAGCCCGCTGATAGGGTAGCAACCAAAGATTCTAGTATTTGAGTATATGTTAGACTGCATTCTTACCTGTGCTAGAAATGGCAACATCTCAAGTGAAAACATAAAAACATAGTGACTGCTAGGTTATCCTCACAACTGCATTAGCTCTATAATGTCTTGGTATTTTTTTAAAAAGCATATTTGTCACATAAATTTAGTTACCATCTTAAAACTGAATATGTATGGATGTTGCTTAGATAAATGTAGTAACTGTGAACATCTATATGATGTGGGATTTTGTTTTTATTTTGAAATGGGAGCTTTTTTTGTTTATAAGTTCATTAATTAAAAAAAACTGAAAAAAATCAAGATATATTGGGGATCAGTTCAGATTTAAACAGGTTGAGTTTTAAGTAATTTTGAAATATTAAGGAGGAACTGTCTAGGCAGCTCTTAGAGATGGAGCCTAGAAGGAATGTTAGGACAAGAGATACGGTCTCAAAGATATAAACTAGAAGTAATTACTTAAACCTTCAAATGGGGTGATATCACATTTTTTCAAAGTGTGTGTTACTGGTTAAGAAAGTAATTAGTTTAATTGGAATAGACTAGAATAATTTCAAAATTCATCACATAGTAGTTGTAAGTAATCATTCTAGATTGCAAGGTAAAACTTAATTTATTTTTTTTTTGTTTAAATATATTTGTATTGATTTCAGAGAGGGAGGGAGCGGGAGCGAGAGAAACATCAGTAATGAGAAAAAATACCCCCCACTGGGGATTGATCCCATAACCTGGGCATGAGCCTTGACTGTGACCTCCTGATTCATGGGTGGATACTCAGCCACTGACCCACTCCGGATAGGCAAAAATTAATTTCTTATTTTGAATCTAAGGACTTAGCCTTTTGGAATAATAAAAGATACTGATAGAAGGGAAACCACAACCAGTTTTAAGAAAAGGAGAAGGTGAATTGGTCTCTGGACCTCTTTACATTCTTAAACATTTTTGGAGACCTCAGAGTGCTATTGTCTTTTGTTTGTCTCTGTTGATATTTATCAGAAGTTAAAACTGGCAGAAATTAAATATCTATGTATTGATGCACTGAAAATAGCACTGTAACAAACTTATATGTTAACCTAACATTTTCAGGAAAAAATGCTATATTTTCACAACAAATATTGAGAAGAGTTGTAATGTTATGTTTTATGTCTGGCTTAATAAAAAGTAAATTTGCAAAAAAATAAATCATGTCTTCCTTTTTAAAATTTATTGTCTAAAGCTTTACATATGTCTCCTTTTTTCCCAATTAACTCCCCCCCACCCTGTATCAGCCATTCCCACCCAGGGCAAGCCCCCACTATCCCAGTGTCTGTGTCCATTGGTTATGCTAATATGCATGCATACAAGTCCTTTGGTTGCTCTCTAACCTCCAACCCCCATCTCCTGCCATTTGTCTTTGGATCTATTCTTGTTCATCAACTTATGTTGATCATTATATCCCACATATGAGTGAGATCATGTGATATTTATCTTTCTCCAACTGGCTTATTTCACTTAGCAGGATGCTTTCCAGTTCCATACATGCTGTTGCAAATGGTAAAAGTTCCTTCTTTTTTATAGTGGGGTAGTATTCCATTGTGTAGATGTACCACAGTTTTATAATCCATTCATCTGCTGATGAACACTTAGGCTGTTTCCAAATCTTAGCTATGGTAAACTGTGCTGCTATGACCATAGGGATGCATATGTCTTTTCTGATTGGTGTTTCTGGTTTCTTAGGATATATTCCTAGAAGTGGGATCACTGGGTCAAATGGGAGTTCCATTTTTAGTTTTTTGAGAAAACTCCACACTCTTCTCCACAGTGGCTGCACCAGTCTGCATTCCCACCAGCAGTGCACAAGGAAGAACGCTTCTTCTTGATACAAAGACCTATCAACTAAAGAGATAACCTACTTGCTCTCCACATGCCCAATATGCAATAGAGGGAAAGGCATAGCTATTATTAACCGTTGTAAAGCATCTCGCTCAAGAGGGGAGAAAAACTGGGAGACATCCTGGTCCTAAGAAATTCTGAAAATTATCCAGGCAAATGGAAGTTCCTTGATTAGTTTCAAATCTTCCCACTGCCCAGGAGTTCTTCAGCATGATCCTTGGCTCTGCCTCCTGTGCTCTTGGTTCAACCATCTGAGTGCTTGTTTGAAGTTGCATAGTTTTCTCAACCTGTTTCCCTGGAGAAGCTTGGGAATTCAAAGTCCTCTTTTCATGTTGCACTTTTCTGTCCTTTTCAATAACAGCTGGCAGTATTTTCTCCAATGTAATTCTTTTAAAAACTGTGTGAATATACTATAAATCTTATTGGGTAAGATGTCTCCATTAGATAAAATCTTGAGATAAGCAGTTTTCTAACTTGGGCTTTTGCTGAAACTGATGAGGAGCATCACTCCTAAGCTTCTTAAAAGTCCTATTGTTTAACTAAATGGACCTGTGAAGCACTGTGTTGCATTGTTTGAGGTCTTAATTTTACAGCCAAGGTCTGATCTCTGTCTTTATATCCCGTTTTTCCTGACAGTGAACAGGATTTGATCCTTGCCCCTGAACCCCTTAAGTTTAACAATGTGTGCCATCTGGAGATGTTGACAATTTTCAGACCCTGCAAGATTGGCTCCTGTTTGTTTGTTTGTTTGTTTTTTGTTTTTATTATTTCTTGTTTTATTGAGATATAAATTTTATTTATGTTTTTTGAGATAGAATTGACATATAACATTATATGAATCCAAGGTGTACAACATAATGATTTCATATCTAAACTAATAAAAAGCGGAATATTGAAATTAACCATCCCTTCGAGACTCCTATAGCCAATCAGAGAGGCTGTATGCAAATTAGCGCAGCCAAGATGGTGGAGGCCCCCCCGCAAACCTTCCCACTAGAGGAGCAGGGTGGGAGGAGCAAACAGGCCCCCAGGCTGCAGCCTGGAAATAGACAAATCGAGGGGGGCACGCACACGCAGAGGCTTAGCCTCGGTGACCCGAGGTCAGTTCCAGGCCACGGTGGCAGCCGCAGGTTCAGGAGCCAGCTGGACAGCTCCCGCCCCTGCGGCTGAGGCCTGGGAAGACACCGTTGGCAGGAGAAGTACTTAGCGCCCTGAATACCGGGCTCCTGGGTCTGATCAGCCTGGGCGCCAGTTGTAAAAATGCCTTCCAGCTCCCAGAGGGGCATGTTCCGTCCACAGGGCCCTAAGTCCGGGCTAGGGGCAGGTATTTAATGCCCTGCATGCCCGGCTCCTGGGTCTGATCAGCCTGGGCACCGGTAGTAAAAGCGCCTTCCAGTGCCCAGAGAGGCGTGTCTCATCTCGGCCAGCACAGGGAGCTAAGCAAGCGACGGGAGAGAAAGCAATGGGGACCCACAGGCAGCACCCAGCAGGGCCTGCTTGGAGGTCACCATGATGACCCTCGTGCAGACAAGTGGGGGTTTCAGGCTGCACACAGCAGGGCTTGCTGGGTGATGGGAGAACAGGGAAGCAGGGTGACCAGAGAGCCAGTAATCCGACTGCAGGCAGCACCCAGCAAGGGCTGCTGCACTGCCATGGGGGAGCAAGGAATCTCTGGGCGGTCACTGTGGTGACCCCCTAGCAGACAAGCATGCCACAGGCAGCACACAGCAAGGTCTGCTGGGCAGTGGTGTCCACCATGGGGGAGCAGGCAAGCGGGCCACCAAAAAGCAGGCATTAGGACCAGCAGGCAGCACACAGCAGGGCCTGCTGAGCTGTGGCTGTGGCGAAGGGGGAGCAAATCAGGACCCACAGACAGCACCCAGCAGGGCACCCTGCTGGGTGGTGGCAGTGGCAATTGGGGAGCAGGCAAGCAGGGTGACCATGGAGCAAGCAATGGGGACCTACAGGCAGCAGGCAGCATGGACTGCTGGGCGGTGGCTGCATCCACCAGGGAGCAGGCAATTGGCCTGCAGGCAGCACCCAGCAGGTCCTGCTTGCCCATCCCCATGGTGTGGAGCAGACAGGCCCTGCAGAGAGCAGAGAACCACGTGGAGTGGGCCCAAGCCATCAGTAGCACATCTCCTGAGGGCTCCCGAATTGGGGAAGGTGCAGGTCAGGCTGAGGGAACTCCCCATCTGCCCTCCCCCTCCCCCACCTACCCATGCACGAATTTCATGCACTGGGCCCCTAGTATGTATATATTGTGAAATTGTTACAATAAGTTTGCTTAACAGCAATCACCTCACATAGTGACATTTTTTTTCTTTTATGATGAGAACTTTTAAGATTTACTCTCTCTCCTTGGCCAGTTTGGCTCAGTGGATAGAGCGTTGGCTTATGGACCGAAGGTCCCAGTTTTGATTCCAGTCAAGGGCACATGCCTGGTTGTGGGCTTGATCCCCAGGGGGAGGGGGCATGCAGGAGGCAGCCAATCAATGATTCTCTCTCATTATTGATGTTTCTATCTCTCTCTCCTTCTCCCTCTCTCTGAAATAAATAAAAATTAAAAATAATAAAGAAAAGATTTACTAGTACTCTCTCAGCAACTTTTGAGTTTTAAGACCAGCTACTTTTTATTTAAAACTGGGAGGTACCCTGGTCCTTTTTTAAGCTTCACATTCTCTTGCCACATTTTATTATCAACAGCAAGAAGACATTAGGAGGCACCCTCAACACTGCTGGAAAATCTCCGCAGCTAGATCACCCAGTTCCCCGAGTATATTTCCTACTTTTCCTATTAGCACAGGTGACAGTGTTGTTAAACTTGCAATCCCTATAGAGCAGGATCCTCTTTTCTCCAGTTTCCAATAACATTTTCTCACTTTCTTTTAAACCATCCACAGCTTCCTTAAAGTACAGCAGCATTCTACTAACGGTCTTGTTAATGTTCTTTAGGTTTTCTCTAACATCTCCTCAATAACCTTCTAGTTTCTGCTCATTACCTAGTTCCAAAGCTTCTCTATATTTTAGAGTTCTGTTATGGTAGCACTCCACTCCTGGCACCAAAAGCAGACCAACTATGGGATATGAGACAAGGAGAATTAGTATTACATATCTCTCCGGCAAAACAAATTAGCCCACAGCTTAGTGTCTTAAATAATAACCATGTATCACTTCACACAGTTTCTGTGGGTCAGGAATTCAGGAATGGCTTAGCTGGGCAGTTCTAGGTCAGGATCTCTCATGACACTTCAGTCAAGACCTCTGGGACCATCTTGGAGGCAGGCCACACTCATTCAACATAAAAATAAAAAATTTACCTTCATATTTCATTTGTAATTTTATATTTATTACATTTATACTTTTTCATTTCCACAGCACTTGGATCTCCAATAACACTTTTTAAAAAATGTTAAAGTATATTTTTATTGATTTCAGAGAGGAAGGGAGAAAGAGAGAGAGATAGAAACATCAATGATGAGAAAGAATCACTGATTGGCTACCTCCTGCATGCCCCCTACTGGGGATCAAGCACATAACCTGGGCATGTGACTTGACCAGAATCAAACCCCAGACCCTTCAGTCCACAGGCTGAAACTCTATCCACTGAGCAAAATTGGCTAGGGCAATAATAACACTTATTTTTTAAAAAAATGATTTTACAGAAAGAAAGGAGAGAGAAAACATCGATGTGAGAAACATCCATCAGCTGCCTCCTATATGAGCTCTGACTGGGGATCAAACCTGCATCTTGGGTATATGCCCTGACCCAGAATTAAACCGCCACCTTTTTATGTAAGGAATGATGCTCCAACCAACTGAGCTATGCAGACCAGGGCAGATCTCCAATAACTCTTGACTTTTCTCCTTGTCTCATATCCCATAGTTGGTCTGTTAGTACCTCTTATCAGGTCTACCTTCAAAATATATCCCAAATTTATTTGAATATCTCAACCTCTGCTGTTACTATGCTTCTTTAAATGAAAATTATCTCTCACAGACATTACTGCAATAGTCTTTAACTTGGTTTTCCTGCTTCTTTGTTCTCCTATAGTCTATTGTCAACACAGCAGAGTGGTTATTTAAAATAAAAGACATATCATGTTACTATTTTGTTCAAATCCTCCTATGACTTCCTACCTTACCCCAAGCAAAAGCCAATTTCCTTACATGTTCTCTATAGCCCTACATGACCTGGCCCATGACTAACGCTCTGCCAGCATACCTACCTCTCTCCTGCTCATTGTGCTGTGCAGCAATGGCTTCCATGCTATTCCTACCTCGAAGCCTTTCTTTCTGCTGTTCCTCTACCTGAATGCCGTTTCCCCAGATTTACCTCTTTTTTGGTAATAGCATGTTATATATTTTTTTCTTTTTAAAAAATATATATTGCCTCTCATCATCCACCAAAATGTAAGCCCGCTAAGGGCAGGAACTTTGTTGGGTGGTATTCCCAAAGCATAGAACAAGGCCTAACACATGATGAATATCCAATAAATATTTATTGTGTGAATGAATAGATGAAGGAATGAATGAATAACTGAATTTTTGGAGAAGTCAATTAGAACTAGGATTGTGCAGTATTACTGCGGTAAAGAAGAAAAGGGATATGAAAAACAACGATAGGATCCTCTGTGTCAAATGCTGTAAAAAGATAGAAGATGAAACTGGAAAAAGAACAACCACTCTATTTACTTGATAAACTAGTGGTAATGCAGTTGTGGAAGGGGAAATCATTGCCAGAAGGTAAATGAGTGACGTAGGAAAGCATAGAGACTGTGAATATCCTTCTGAGAAAAAGGATAATAAAAGAAAGGGAGGGCCTGGTCCGTATGGCTTTGTGGTTGAGCATTGACCTATGGACCAGAAGGTCATCGTTCGATCCGCAGTCAGGGCATATGCCCAGGTTGCGGGTTCAGTCCCCAGTTAGGGGTGTGCAGGAGTCAGCTGATCAATGATTCTCTCTCATCATTGACATTTCTATCTCTTTCTCCCTCTCCTTTCCTCTCTGAAATCAATAAAAATATATTTAAAATAAGAAAGGGAAGGAGAGGAAGATAAGAAGGGAGGCAGGCTGAGAGAGGGAGGGGACAACAGACAGAAAGAGAAAGAGAGAAATAGGAGAGAAAGCCCAGTGCAGTGGTTAAAATCTTAGGCTTTGGACTCAGACTTAATGTATTTAAGACCCAGCTCCACCACTAAATACTTGCATGATTTGAAACAAGTTGCTTAAACTCAGGAGCCTCAGTTTTGTCTGTCTATTGAGTAGAATAAAAGTACCTACCTCATAAAGTAGAGGTGAGGATTACATTAAATAAATCATGCAAACAGTTGAGCTTGATAAATGTTCTGGAACATAGTAAGTGCTAGCTTAAGAAGAAGTGCCTTTAAAAAAATCAGAGTTGACAAAGGCTGTTTTGGTATTTTGTTTTTTTAGGATATGGGAATACTTGATCATGCTTAATAGCTAAGGAGAATAAGCTAGAGTCGAGAAGACATGGAAGATGTAAGAAGTGTGTGGATGAAATGGAATTGGAGCATTACTGATAGTCCTGAAAAACAGTGGAACTGAGTGAGAAGGGCTTATTTCTGATGCTTAAATAGGTAAGGGTAATTGAATGGACAACAAGGAAAAATTTTAAAGAGCAAGACTGGCTTGTATTTCATAAAACAGAAAGAAATGCTGTAAGAAAAAGGAGATTCTAGCCCAGCCATTGTGGTTCAGTGGTTGAGCATTGACCTATGAACCAGGAGGTTATGGTTAGATTCCCAGTTAAGGCACATGCCCAGGTTGCAGGCCCAGTCCCCAATGGGGGGCATGCAGGAGGCAGCCAATCGATGTTTCATCGATGTTTCTATCTCCCTCTCCCTTCCTCTCTCTCCAAAAATCAATAAAAGCATATTGGGGGGAAAAAAAGAAAAAGGATGTTTCTTTGCGGTTGAGATTGAGAGAGGATCAAGGGCAAAGGATAACCAGTGGGCCCCTAGAGTAGACATACTTGAAAGGGCAGTGTAAGACGGACTCCAAACTGTTCCTTTGATAATTGCTCCTTTGTTCTGTATCGTCCATATTGTGTAACTATGTATCCTGCCTGATCCCTTTCTGAGGAAAGCCACATGAATGTAACAGTTGCCCAAACCTGCCAATGAAAATGCAGAGAAGTGGACTCAGTTCAAATTAGGCAACTGACCTGAGCCCCCCTGTGTAACCGGACCCGTGACTCAGACCCCTGACCAATCACCGGGGCCCACAAGCATTCCCCCTGCCCACAACCCAGACCCCCTATAAATTCTTTGTTCTCTCCTGGCTCGCTCTCTCTCTTTCCCTCCCGCCACTGTGTTGGTGAGTGTGGGAGGCTGAGCTCGAGCTAGCTCAGATAAAGGCTTTTTGCTTTTGCATGGGGCTTGGCTGGCTCCTTGGTGGACTTTGGGGTTTGAAATCTGGGTGCAACAACACTAAACCCATCACATTGAATAGAGCTGTGCATACCACTGTGGCCATGAAAGTTGCTTAAAAAAATGACTTAACAGCACTAGTGCTTGCTGGTGACATTACTTCACTCCATGTTTGACTAGTTCCATTTGTAGCTTTAAATAAACTGAGGGGGGTAGGAGAGGGTGAAGGGGAGAAATGGTGGGTCAGCCCTTTCTTTTATTTGAAATGTTTTTTGGTCTGAAAAATACTATCATCATCAATGACAAACATTTGTTGAGTACTTAGTACTTTGAGAGTAGTTCTAAGGTCAGAGGAATGATTTTCAATGTCACTGCTTAGTGCTGGGAGATTTATCAAGAGAAAAAGAAGACATCAATTGGAAATAGCTTGGCTGGCTTTTTAAAGACAGCTGGGTTATCTTCTGAACCATTCTCACATGTGTCTTCTAAATTCTAAGAAGCCAAGAAAATATAGTAATTTACTATACACACACAATGTGGGCTATACTTTGTATTTTTTCAAAACTTTGATTTAAATGGGATAGTGATTAGTGATAGCCGTATTTTTTACAGGATACTTAACGATAACACATGCTTTCCAAAATACTTTGAGAACATAAATATTATGTATCACTGCTTAAAGCTGTCACTTTTTTTGCTATTGGTTCCTTAGTGAAGTTACTAAACTTCAATTATAATTGTTCCTATGAAAATTTTAATTCAGTTTATGATCATTCTTAGGAACAAAGTGCAGCAAATGCGAATCACATGTATTTTGTTTCTATTTCAAAAGTTTTGTTCTTAAATCTATACTTTAAAGTTATTTGTCAGCCTGAGTGTCTTGACGAATCAGCTGAAGAATGGTGCCCCTGCCCCCAGGACGACAGGGTGAAAGCTCAGGTGCGTAGAGACTTGTATTGGAAACCTGATGCAGAGAGAAGCTCCGGGAAAGAGGTAAGATGTCAGAAAGAAAGAAAAAAGGTTAGGAGGGAGGTTATATCCCAAAGTAATGGCTTTTTGAAAGGACGGACACTTCCAGATGTTTCAGAAAGAGACTATTCTGAAAGCTTGAAGCAGCTGGCCCTTCTGGATTTCAACAAAGTGGTGAGAAAATAAGTAATATTACACTGGAGTCTTAACCTTGAGTGGCTTAAGAATCACCCTTTAGTATGCTCTGTAGGGTGAAGTGGCCCCAAATACATGTTACAAAGTAACGTGAAATTGAGTGTTTGACTTGTATTTCAATTTTGCTTCCTTTTCCCCCCGGCTCTATATTTTTGTGTTGTTTAACTTACTTACTTGGGGTTCAAAGAGAACTGGCAGAACTAATTCACCCAAAGTTTTAGTGAAAAGAAATATTAGGTTGGCGTAGAAATTGGTACAACCTTTCTGGGGGAAATTTGCATTGAATTTCATGGCCCTTAAAAGTACTTAAAGCCTTTGACTCACTCATTCCATTTTAAGAAATCTTAAGGAAATAATCAAATGTACATAAGGTTTTATACACGAAATTAAAGAAAACTAACAATATTCTCCCTCCCCTTGCTTCCATTATAGCTGATTTAGAAACTAGAGAAAAACATGGTCATGCCAGTAAGAATCACTGTTATTCCACTCCCTGGGGACAATCACTGTAATTATACTCTTCTTGGTGTTATTTTCTTGCACACTGTGTTGTTTTCTATTTGAGGCCCTAACAAGTTACCACAAATTTAGTGGCTTAAAACAACGCAAACCTGTGGGTCAGAAGTACAATGCAAGCCTTACTGGGCGAAACCAAGATGCTGCCTGGGCTGCTTTCCTTTCTGGAGGCTCTAAGTGAGATTTGACTTCCTTTCCTTTTCAAGCTTGCAGAGGCCACCCACATTCTTGGCTAACTGTCCCATCCCTCCATCTTCAAAGCCAGCAAGGCTGCATCTCTTTTTGCTTTTCTTTCATAGATATATCCTCCTTCAAATACCAATGGAAAGCCAGGCTGGTGTTTCTCAGTAGTTGAGCATCGACCTATGAACCAGAGAGGCTATGATTCAATTTCTGGTCAGGGCACATGCCGGGTTGTGGGCTTGATCCCCAGTAGGGGGAGTGCAGGAGGCAGATGATAGATGATCAATGATTCTCTCATCACTGATGTTTCTCTCTCTCTCTCTCTGCCCCCCCCCCTTTCTGAAACCAGTGGAAACATTTTTTAAAATATCAATGGAAAAATTCTCTGCTTGTAAGGATCCTTGTGAGTACATCCAGCCCACTACCCTCATCTCAAGGTCCTTCAAGACAACCACATGTGCAAAGTTCCTTTTGCCATGTAAGGTAACTATTCCCAGGTTTGGGGAATTAGGGCATGGGCATCTTTGGAGGTGAGGGTGCACTATTGTGGTGCCTACCACACAAATGTTTTCATGTAGATTTAAAATATTTTTTCGGCCATTGGGAACATACAAAATTATATCTTGCTTTCCTTTCACTGTACTTATGTTCTGAGAATTTCTCTAGATCATTAAATGTTTTTTTTTTAAAAATATGATTTTTTAATGCTAAATATTATTTGACTTTAGGGCTCTACTATAATTTATTTAACATTTTCTCTACTGTTGGACCTGTAGGTTATTTTTAATATTTTGAAAAATCTAATTCACACTGTTTATGAATATCTTCTACATAAATCTTTGTGGGTTATTCTAATTGGCCTTAAGATAAATTACTAGAAGTGGAATTATTCCATGAAATATTTTAGGGGGACAATTCTGAGATAATCATATTCATTCTTTCCATAAGGACTTGATGAATACTGGACAATTTGACTTGTGCATGCTCTCTTCATCTTCACCAGTCCTGCCTGGGTTCATGTCACTATCATCTCTGGATAGATTAATCTACATAACAAATGTCTTTCTAGTTTTGCCACACTCCATTCTGCTCTTAGATAGCTAGTAGAGTGATTCTTCTGAAATGTAGACATGACCCTGCCCTTCTTTCTCCAGCCCCAGCATGTCAGGTATGAAATGGTTCTCTATTTATTAGCACACTTGTGTCATCAGCTTCCAGATGAAGAAACACTCTAGCCCCCCTCATGATAATTCTAGTCACTACCACCAAAGTAACCACTAGCCTGGCTTATAAATAGCATAGATTAGTTTTTGTTTTGTTGGGTATTTTGGGGGGCAGCTCAAAGACATTTTATGTATGTATGTGTGTATGTATTTATTTATTTATTGTTAACAGTATTACAGATGCCCCCCATTTCCACCACCACCCTTTTACCCTTCTCAACCCAACCCCTCTCCCTCCCCAGGCCTTCACCACACTATTGTCTGTGTCCATGGACTATGCTTGTGTGTTCTTTGGTTAATTTATTCCCCCCATACACCCACACCCCTCTAAGATTAGTCAATCTGTTTCATGTACTCACGCCTCTGAACATATTTTGTTCCTCAATTTCTTTGGTCATTAGATTCCACAAATAAGTGAGATCATGTGATATTTGTCTTTGTCTTATTTCACTTAGCAAAATATTCTCCAGGTCCCTCTATGCTGTCTCAAAGAGTAAGAAATCCTTCTTTTTTATTGATGCATAGTATTGTGTAGATGTACCACAGCTTTTAAATCCAATCATCTGCTGATGGTCACTTGAGCTGTTTCCAGATCTTGGCTATTGTCAATGATGCTGCTATGAACATAGGGTGCATATATTTGTTTTGTTTGGTGTTTCAGATTTCTCAGGATATATTCCCAGAAGTAGGATCAGTGGGTCAAACAGCACAAATTAGTTTTTTATGTTTTGTACAGTATGAAAATAAGTGATATAGAATATATGCATTTGTATCTGGTTTCTTTCATGCAGCGTTATATAAGATTCATCTATATTGTTTCATATGTCTATAAATTGTTCTTTCTCCTACTATAAAGAATTCAATTGTGTGAGTATGCCACAATTTATCCATTCTGCATTGAGTATTTAGGGAGTTTCCATTTGAGGGCTGGTAGTTATTAAACCAGGAGAGGAATTGCTGTGTCGTAGGGTATATTATGCCATTTCTGGAGGTGGTTGTACCCATTTCATTCCCATCACCTATAAGGAAGAGTTCTGCTTGCTGTATATCCTTATCAACACCTATTTTCTGTCTTCCTCATTTTAGACATTTTAGTGGGTAGACTCATACATTTTTACATATAGTATCCTCAGTATAGTTCTATAAGTGCAGCTTTAGGTTTTCTTTGTTAATTAAATAACTCATTAGGAAAGTTATTTTTAAAATTATAACTAGCTGTGTCATTTTCTTTAAATTATTGTTAAATTTTACTTTTAGCACATTGTGATCAACTCATGTAGCCTTTATTGCCTCTGCTTTTTGATATTTGTTTTCTTTTAGAATCTGTGTGATCAGTTTTGTAATTATAAAAGGGATACGTGGAAGTAATATAAATTTTCTGTAGTGTTTTAACTTTGTTCTGACAGCTTGATTAATATTTAAGTCATTTGTTGTTTTTTCTATTTAATCTCTCTAAGATAGAAAGGGCGGATTAAAGATTTCCACTTCAGCTGTGTTTCTCTCATTTTCTTGGAGGCAATACATGTAGTATAGTGGTTCTCAAATTTTAGCATGCATAAAAATGAACTGGGGTACTTGTTAAAATGCAAATTTTAGAGCTCTAGAATATATCTGAGGTGATGCCAGGCATTTGCATTTTGAGTAAGCATTCTGATGTGGATAATGCAAGGATTAACCTTTCCTGTACACTAACGTAGTATCTTAGAGGTTCTCAAGTCTTAAAGACCAAGGTCCAAACCCCAGTTAGGTCCTCAGCAGTGAGCACCTTGAACAAGTTATTGAGCTTTTTTTTTGTGTGTGTGCTCAGCTGTTTCATCTGTAAGATGAGAATAATAATTATGTCTATTACATAGTGTTGCTCTGAACATTAAATAAGCTAATATAAATGAAAATGGTAGCTCAATCCAGGCCACATTTATTACTAGATGCCCAGTATACAACAATTTGTGCACTCAGGGGGTCCCTCAGCCCGGCCTGTGCCCTCTGGGATCCCTCAGGGGATGTCCAACTTGGACCCCTCAGGGGATGTCCATCTGTTGGCTTATGCCTGCTCCTGGGGGATCAGGCCTAAATTGGCAGTCAGACATCCCTCTGGAAGCCCAGGAGTCCTCAGGGGATGTCCACTTGCCAGCGGGGAGTAGGCCTAAGCTGCAGTCGGACATCCTTAGCACTGCTGAGGAGGCAGGAGAGGCTCCCACCACCACCGCTGTAACTGGCAGCCATCAAGCCTGGCTTGTGGCTGAGCAGAGCTCCCCCTGTGGGAGTGCACTGACCACCAGTTGCAGCTCCTGCATTGAGGGTCTGCCCCCTGGTGGTCAGTGTGTGTCATAGTGATCAGTCATTCCCAGTTGTTCTGCTGTTAAGGTCAATTTGCATATTACCCTTTTATTATACAGGATAGAGGCCTGGTGCATAGGTGGGGACTGGCTGGTTTGCCCTGAAGGATGTCCCGGATCAGGGTGGGGGTCCTGCTGGGGTACCTGGCCAGCCTGGGTGAGGGGCCGATGGCTGTTTGCAGGCTGGCCACAGCCCCCAGTGACCCAAGCTCCCAGCACAACTGGCTGGAAGCAGGTATCTGGAGTTTATTTATCTTCTATAATTGAAACTTTGTTTCCTTGACCGGAGGCCACAGCCTGCTTAGGCAGGCAGGTTCCTCCATTGCGGGGGCAATGAAGGGTCTTGTTTGCTCTAGCTCTGTGGCTGCCAGCCACCATATTGGCTGAGTTAATTAGCATATAGCCACTCTGATTGGCTGGTGGGCGTGGCTTGGGATGTAGCAGAGTGATGCAGTTAGCATATTACTCTTTTATTAGATTAGATTAGATTATATAAAGGTCCAGGCCTCTTACCTCTTATTTTCATTGACCAAATGCTATTTTATCAATGTAAAATGATTTTGCCTTATTTATTAATTCTACTTTGCTTATTAAGGGCCACCTACACATTTTTATTTCATTTTCTGTTATATTTTTGCCCATTTAAAAAGATTTTTAACTTTTAAAGGCACTTTATTTTAGATATCTCATAGTTGCAAATAGCTGTTTTTCTTTTGTCTATCAGTCTGAAACTCTTATTAGGGGAATGAACTCATTTATATTTGCTTTATCTTTTATAAGCTCCTTTTGCTTTAATATATTTTCATGCTGTTTGGTTTATATACTACATTTTTCTTTGTTTGTTTATTTGTTTTTGTATAGATATTTGGAACAAATTAAACATCTTTTAATTCACCTTTGTGTTTAAAAGTTATACTTACATTTTCTTATCAAGATTAAGTATACAATAGTATTGTTTTATTTCTCTCCTTCTCCCCACAAAATTTTAGTGTAAATAAAGCAATTGTTTTACATAGCTAAATGTTCATAAGACTTACTTATAAACTTTGAATTGTAAAAATTTCAACCAGGAAATGTCTGGTCTTGCTTGCCTCATTTACTTCATATCATATTGACCCTTTTAAGTTCAGTTTTCTTCTTAAAAAAAAAAAAATTCTCCATGTGTCACTTAGTGCAGTTTTATGTTTAATTTGTCTTTATTGTTGAAAGTATTACAGATGTCATCTCCTTTTTTCCCCCGTTGACCCCCTCTACCCCGCTCCCATCCCTCCCAGGCCTTTACCACACTATTTTCTGTGTCTGTGGGCTATGCATATGTGCATTCAAATTTTTCTTCTAAACTGTATTTTTTTATTTACTTGATCTGTTCTTCATGTGATTGGATCTCCTAGATCTGTTCTCCATATCATTTTACAAGTTTCCCATTCCAGAATAATTTTAAGTGTTTTAGGACTTGACTCTGACACCTAAACAGCACCAACCCTCCAATATGATTCTCTATATCCTCTACTGTGTTTAAAAGGTATTTGCTCACAAAGAAATATAACACAGCTGATATGGAACACATGTAGAGAAAATGGAGCTAATCAAACCATAATAAACACTGACTCCAATACATGGGTCCTAAGTGGGTGGAGCTATGGGGTTTGTAAGAATGAAGTTCTAAGGGGTATAAGCATGCCCTGTCTTTCTATCCCTTATTTTCCGCTGTAGGTAGGAGAACTCTTCTTGAGTGGAAGCCCTGAACTTCATGTTAGTTGCCAGCACACAACTTTGCCTCTGCTTGCTTACTTCTCCAACTTCATGATCATATTATGTTGAATTTCTTTCACCCTGCCAAACACTCTCTAGTTAGCATACTTTCAATTCTAGGTAACAGAAAACACTAACTCAAAGTAGCACAAGTAATAAGGGACTTTATTAACTCAAAACTGGAGATCCAAAAGTAAGGCAGATATGACTCTAGATATGATAGAAATTCATAGTTGCTCAATTATTATTATGAAACACTTCCATTTCTTCCACTCCTGTGCTAAGCTCTCCACAGTTTGGCTTCATGTTAAGGCTGGTTATCCTCTGTGTAGCAAAATGATTACCAATGGAAATAAGGGTCACAAACTTTCTTTGATCATATCCAATAGGACAGAGAGAGAAAAATCTCTCTTTGAAGCGTGGACTGGGTCTTTTTCTTTAAGTTTTATTGATCTAACCTAAGTCAGGTGGCATCTGCTGGACAAATAATAGTCACCAAAGGAATGCCATCCACTGATTAGCTTGAACTAATCAGCTTCTCCTGACCATCCAGAGATTGGATTGGACATCTGAAAAAAAAATTGCAATCACATTCAGAGTAAGAAAAGGGTAAATGAATGTCGAGGAGGCAATGACCAGTGTCTGCCATGGATGCAACCTTCTTCCTCAAATCCTTATCTTTATACACGCTGTTGCCTCTGTCCAGAATAATTTACCTCCCTCTTTCCTTAGCTCAATATTGCTTAGTTTTTAGCTCTTATCTTAAATGTGATTTCCTGATCCATTCAAACTGTGTTAAAGATGTTGGGGCCTGGATAGATTTTGTACGCAAAATCCAATTTTGTGGATGGGGTAAGGATGACTCAAGTGTCTTATAAATATTTGTTTGTGAAACATATCTCAGGCTTTAGGCAGCAATGTACTCTATGGCTTCACAGCCTGGGTACTGCCATTGAATGATACCTCCCTGTTTAGGGCCAGGGGTTCTCCAAACTATGGTCAATGGGCCAAAGCCAGCCTAGCACCTTGTTTGTAAGTGTTATTTGAGCACAACCACATTTATTTATGTATGGCTTATGAAGCTAAAAATATTTACTATGTGTTCCTTTATAGAAAAGAAATATGCCATCTTCTGACTTGGATAATACAGAAGGCCTTTTTCCAGGCCTTGTCTTGCTGAGAGTTGCTACACTTGGTGAATTGACTTGAGATTACCTATCCTCACTGTAAATAGGGATTAATGGAGTTCTTTTGCCCCTTTTTACTTGTACTTTGTGAACATACAGATAGAAAACCATAGTCTGGAAAATAATTGAAGGAAGAAGGGATGAGTCGGACTAGAGTGTATAGAAACACCTATGAGATTGACAAAGGTAAGCGGCTCACACTTCACAGATTCCTCATACTGTACTGTCATCAGCAGTTGTAAGTCACTGTGGCGAACTGGGAAGTGTACACATCCATCCGGGTTCATGCTGCTTTATTGTCTGTTTTATGCACGAGTCTCTAAATAGATGGGTTTCAATATCTGTTCCTTACACAGACTTAACATCCTTAAACTATACATATGTAGCCATCAATCATATTACCGGACTAAGTGTAACAGCAGGTTTGTCTATCTATATTGATGGCTACAGGCTTTATGTGGATATAAGGTATGAAAGTATTTACTTAGAAAGTTGCACCTGATTTATTTTGCCAAATGGTGAACTTGCTGAAGATAAGGACCATATTTTATACTACTTTGTATGTCTCACCTAGAAGAGGATTAAGTGCTAGGCTACTCAATAAATGCTTGTGAATGTGGAATAAATACAGCACAGTCTACATCGGCAAACAAGCAAGATTGAATGTTTTAGCTAATTCATTGTTTTATGGAGGAAAAAAATCAGAACACTTCCTACGTCTTATTTGTGTTTTCTTATATAATATGTAAGTGAAATAGTAATAAACCCCAAATAAATGAAACTAGAATCATGTATTTGCTGCAAAAAGCACACATAAGGGACTATGTGGTAGACTGTATCCTTGATAATGTAGTTATAGCCATATTCATAAAAGGCTCAGGGTCTTAAGGCATGCTTGAGCTGCCCCAGATGAATATGGCAACTCTGTTCTCTATGTCTTGCAAATGGAACATTTAAAAAATCTAGGCTTTCAATATCAGAAAACTCAAAGTACAATTACTCAGAAAGATGCACACTTTTCATAAATTCAAAAATGCTTAGAACCAAAGGTGAATTGTGATTCTGGTCTACAAGATTGATTCATGAAAGGTAGTAAAGCTAGCATAATATCATCTCTGTGATTGAATATGGAGCCCTAATTCTACCTTGGTTTCTAACTCATTTGCAAAAGACATAAGGCTAAAAGATGAATGTAATTCTTCTTACAGTGTGCTACATACTGTTCAAGGCACTACAAGTACAATGTTGAATAATACAATAAAGGTCTGTGCCATCAGGAAGTTCATATTCTATTGGGACAAGACATAAGTAATAAGATGCATTATAATATAATCTATATATATAAAACAGTAATATGCAAATAGACCAAACTGCAGAACAACCGGTTGCTATGACATGTGCTGACCACCAGGGGGTGTGCACGGAACATAGCAGGCATCAGCAGCAGGAGGCAGAGCACAGAACATGGCCAATGTTGGCCACTGCAAGACGGTGGAGCAGGTGAGCGGGGGTGCCAGAACAAGGTGGGGTGCTGGTTGCTGTCATCAGGGCAAGTCTCTGTGGTTACTGAAAATTCTTCGCTCTCATGCACCGCGGTCCTGCCCAGCACTCGCACCTGCTGCCAGTGCTGGCCCCACTCACATGCACTGCCAGTGTGGGAGTGGTAATGGCAGAAGCAGGGCTGCTGGTAGAGAGGTGACCAGGGCTGCAGTGAGAGGGGCTGGGCAGGGGCACAGAGGATGAGCCAAGACCTGCCCCTGTGCCCACCACAGCCTCATGGCCCACAGTTCTTTTCAAGGTGCAAGAATTCATGCACTGGGCTCCTAGTTTATATATATATATATATATATATATATATATATATATATATATATATATACTAATAAAAAGGTAATATGCAAATTGGTCATGATGCCCTAACAGTCATGACCTGATATGCTAATTAGTCACGACCAGTATGCAAATTGACCATCACTCTAACACACAAGATGGCATCCCCCATGTGATCAAAGATGGCTGCCACAAGATGGCCTACAGGGGAGGGCAATTTGGGGCAAGCATGCCAGCAGGGGAGGGCAGTTGAGGGTGGCTGAGTCTGCAAGGGAAGGCAGTTGGGGATGACCAAGCCTGCAGGGAAGGGCCATTGAGGGGACCAGGCCTACAGGGAAGGGCTGTTGGGGGAGACCGGGCCTGCAGGAAAAGGCAGTTGGGGGCAACTGGGTCAGCAGGGGAGGGCAGTTGGGGGTGATCGAGGCAGCAGGGAACAGTTAGATGTTGATAAGGCTGGCAAGGGAGTGGTTAAGGGGTGATCAGAAGCAGTTAGGGGCAATTAGGCAGGCAGGCAGGTGAGCAGATAGGAGCCAGCAGTCCTGGATTGTGAGAGGGATCCCAGATTGGAGAGGGTGCTGGCTGGGCTGAGGGACACCCCCCCAGTACACGAATTTCATGCACCAAGCCTCTAGTATCTACACTAATAAAATAGAAACATGAAAATTGGTGTCACTCTGCTACACGTACCAGCCAATCAGGGCAAATATGCAAATTAACCCAACAAAGATGGCAGCAGCCATGGAGCTGGAGGCTTGGGTTTCCCCCAGCAATGGAGGATGCCAAGCTTTCCACCCACGCTGGCTGCCATTCAAGGAGGAGCTGGGGGCCTGGATCAGGTGACCCAGGCTTCCAGCCTGCCCTGGCCACCACTCAAGGGAGAGAACAAAACACAGGTGAGACCAGGAGCCTCAGAGATCAACACAGAGGGGCACCTGCTCCAAGCCTCTGAGGTGTGGCTTGGGGCAGGCCCCCAGTGGACACACACACACACACACACACACACACACACACACACACATGGTGCCTGCTCTGAGCCTTTGCTGCCAGACTGTGGCTTAGGTCCGCCCCCTAAGCCATCAGTAGGACATCCACTGAGGGCTCCCAGATTGTGAGAGGGGGTAGGCTAGGCTGAGGGACCTCCACATGTGAATTTCATGCACCAGGCCTCATATATATATATATATATATATATATATATATATATATATATATATAGCTAAAATGCTCAGTGTTCCTCTGCCTGTCTGACCAATAGCTATGATGTGCACTAACCACAAGGGGGCATATGCTCAATGCAGGAGCTACCATGATGTGCATAGAGAAATGGCACCAAGGACCTGGTGCTCATAAAGCAACACCCGGCTTCATCCAAGTGGTACACAGGCCCTGCCACCACCCTGGTGCAACACCTCACCAAATCACAGCAAATGCTGCCATGGCACAAAATATGGCCCACAACCCGGCCCAGCCCAGAAACGGTGGCTGTGGATGCGCAGGGTAATGATGTCACATAGCAACACCCGGCTTCCTATCCCTAACAACTAGCCTCCTTGCAGTTTCTTCAGCCCAGGAATACAACTTGCTTTATAGCCAGGTGGTAACATTTATACTTTAACCAAATGTCTGTGAAGTATTTTCCCATGCCTCATCTCATTTGATCTTCACAGAAGTCCTGGAGTAGGTAGATAGGAGACTTGGTGGAATCCTATTTCCTTTTCATTAGCCAAAACATGGAGATTTAGAAAACTTAGAAACTAGACCCAACTGAAAAGAAGTAAGAAATGGTGGAACTTGAAAATGACTTCAGGTTTTCTCACTGCACAGAATATAGTCAAACACTGCTGCAGTTAAATATTTTACCCTTTGTTCTCCCTGCATGATCTACAATATTCATTTGCTTCATGTTGATATTTACTGCTATGTTGCTGACAATTACCTGAAAGAGAAGTTGGGTGCTTCACTGGGCTGGAAAAATTTTAGCTACATCAGAAAGCAAGTCTAATTATGCAAGTTTATTCTATTTAACTAATAAAAGTGAAATAGTAAAATTAACCATTTCTCCGAGACAGGGCAAGCCACGCCCACCAGCCAATCAGAGTGGCTGTATACAAATTAGCCCAGCCAACATGGAGGCCGCCACTCACGGACCTGAGTAAATGGCAGTTTCCATTGCGGCAGGAGCGAAAGTGAAGCTGCGCCCGCTCCGCTCCGCTTAAACTGGCTCTAGCAAAACACAGATTTGAAACAATATAACAATCATAGAATCCTCGGGAGCTGAAGGAAAGAGCAGCCCGGGCCTAACCAGTAAAAGTAACAATTGTTTCATTATAGACGCTGCGAGGTGAGGCAGAGGAGGCTTCCTTAGTAGTTATTAGGCTGCCTTAAAGGAACAGTGTATCAATTATAAAAGATAAACCCCAGGCTTTCAAGGAACAGTATCAATTATAGAAGATAAACAAACTCCAGAAACCTGCGTCCAGCCAGCCTTGCTGGGACATTGGGTCAATGGGAGCTATGTGCAGCCTGAAAGCCCCTCACCCAGGCTGGTCAGGCACGCCAGCAGGTGGACATCCCCAGAGGGGTCCCAGACTGTGAGAGGGCACAGGCCGGGCTGAGGGACCTTCCGAGTGCACAGAGCGGCTGCAGGGCGGAACAGCGCAGGACCCAGGACTCATGAGTGGGAAACAGGCGGCAGGGTTGGAGGGCACCGGGAAGTGGGTAAGAGGCAGCAGGGGGTCGGCGGCGTGCTTGGTGGGCGTCCCAAGCCCTTTGTGGGGCATCGGGGAGCGGGTAAGAGGTGGCAGGGGGTCGGCAGCCTGCTTGGTGGGC
>PVJC01011174.1:0-42091 GCA_004026665.1 Murina feae
CTCGGGGGATGTCCACCTGCTGGCGTGCCTGACCAGCCTGGGTGAGGGGCTTTAAGGCTGCCCACAGCTCCCATTGACCCAACTCCCAGCAAGGCTGGCTGGACGCAGGTTCTGGAGTTTTTTCTCCTATAATTGATACTGTTCCTTTAAGGCCTGGGGTTATCTTCTATAATTGATACACTGTTCCTTTAAGGCGGCCTTCTAACTGAAGCCTCCTTTCTGCTTCACCTTGCAGCGTCTATAATGAAACAATTGTTACTTTTACTGGTTAGGCCTGGGCTGCTGTGTCCTTCAGCTCCCGAGGATTCTATGATCGTTATATTGTTTCAAATCTGTGTTTCGCTAGAGGCAGTTTAAGTGGAGCGAGAGCAGCTTCACTTTTGCTCCTGCCGCAACGGAAACAGCTGTTTACTCAGGTCCGTGAGTGGCGGCCGCCATGTTGGCTGGGCTAATTTGCATACAGCCGCTCTGATTGGCTGGTGGGCGTGGCTTACCCTGTCTCGGAGAAACGGTTAATTTTAATATTTCGCTTTTATAGAGTAGATGTTTCTATCTCTCTCTTCCTCTCTGAAATCAATAAAAATATATTTAAAAATATTTTATTTCCTAAATCATTTAGTTCCAATATAATACATAACAATTTTATTTAATATCTTTTTGTAATCATTTCAGAAAATTTTCTTAATATATATACTACAAAAATATGATCTTTCTCCTATCATTGACTTGGATGATAGCATGTTCTATTCCTTATAACATTTACTTAAAGTACACACGTTGCAAAAGTTTCCATATGACTACATAGAATGCTCTCCCGTTCCTTGTCTTCTTGTGGTTAAAAAGCAACAAGCAAAAAACAAAAAACAACACACATATAACCTAAAATTTACCATGTTAACAATTCATACCATGTAGAATAGTAGTGTTAACTATGTACACCTTGTTGTGAAATGGATGTCTAGAAACATTTCATTTTTTAAAATTGAAACTCTATACTCACTAACAACTCCCCGTTTCCCAGTCCCCCCAGCTCATGACAGCCATCATTCTACCTTAAATTCTCAAGAGTTGGACTACTTTGTTTCTTTCTTTCATAGTTCACCTTTATTGTTGAAAGTGTTACAGATGTTATCCTTCTCCCCGTGCCTCCCTCAGCCACCAGTAATCCCCCAGCCTGCCTCCCTCATGTTGTCACCAAACCATTGTCTATGTCCATGGGTTATGGGTATCTATCTCTCTATATATAAAAGCATAATATGCTAAGAGTCTGACCAGTCGATGGCTTGACCAGTCACTATGATGTGCACTGACCACCAGAGGGGCAGACGCTCTAACCAGTAGGTAGCTTTCTGCTGGGTTCTGGCCAATCAGGACTGGACAAGACCAGCCAGACCTGCCCTGGATCACTCCTGTGGTCCCTCCCCAGCCAGCTGGCCCTCATGTGCCCTGATCAAGACTGGGAGAGATGGCCTTGAGTAGCACAAATCACTGGCCAGGCAAAGGAACCCTTTCCCCCATGCACAAATTCATGCACGGACCTCTAGTATGCATATAAATTCTTTGGTTAATCTCTTCCTGTGCCTCCCTTCCCCCTTTCCCTCTGAGATTCCCTCACATAAGTAAAATCATGCAGCATTTGTGTTTTTGTGATTGGCTTATTTTACTTACCAATATAGAGTTAAGATTCATCTGTTTTATTTAATACTAGGGGCCCGGTGCACAAAAATTTGTGCACTCGGGGGGTGGGGGTCTCAACCCGGCCTGTGCCCTCTTGCAGTCTGGGACACCTCGGGGGCTGGGAGGGATGTCCACCTGCTGGCATGCCTGGCCAGCCTGGGTGAGGAGCTGAGGGCCATTTTCAGGCTGCCCACAGCCCCTTCAGGGTTCGTGCACTGGGGAGTGGGAGGGCTGGTGAGTGCAGGCCTGGATGTTTCCCACCGGAGGGCCCAAGATCGCACACACCTGGTGGGCGACACACCTGGCACAAAGCTGGGTGGCGAGCCAGGGGTGGACGCTGGTGCAGGATCCCTCAGTGGGGCCCTGCTGCTGAGCAAACACACCTGGGGTGGAGCCGAGCAGCGGACTAGCTTCAGATTCTCCGCACTGTGCAGCAGACGCTCCTGCACGCTCTGTGGAGGCCCCTGGGGGGTGGATGAAGGTAGCGGACCCTGGACAGGTGCTCCCGCACGCCCCCAAGGAGGCCCCCAGGGCAAAGCCAAGCAGCAGACCTAGGACAGGTGCTCCTGGATACCCCGTAGAGGCCCCTGGGGCAAAGCCAGGCAGCAGACCCAGGATGGTTGCTCCTGCAAGCCCCATGGAGTACCCACTCTCCTGCATGCCTGGTGGAGGCCCCTAGGGGGTGGAGCCAGGCAGTGGACCTGGGATGGGCGCTCCTGGATGCCCCGAGGAGGCCCTAGGCTGGACCCCCCTCACTGAGCTGACACACCTGGCACAGCTATGCCAGCCGCGGAGGCTCCCAGTGCAGAGCTGCCCTGCCAACCTCCATCTTGGCTGGGTTAATTTGCATACAGCCGCTCTGATTGGCTGGGAGGCATAGCTTGGCTGGTGGGCGTGGCTGTGAACAGAGGCTCAGCCAGCCTAGGCAGGCAGTTGCAACAGAAGCCTCTGGTTTGCTCTAGCTCCATGGCTGCCAACCTCTATCTTGGCTGGGTTAATTTGCATACAGCCACTCTGGTTGGCTGAGAGGCGTGGCTTAGGTGTCTCGGGTAATGGTCAATTTGCATATTACTCTTTTATTATATTAGATTAAAAGATTTCCTTAATTTTTAAGTCTGAATAATTTTCCACTGTGTATATATACCACATTCTTTTTCAACCCACACATCTAATCTAATAAAAGAGTAATATGCAAATTAATCCTCACTCCATTACACTTAAGCCACACCCACCAGCCAAGCCATGCCCATCAGCCAAACAGAGAGGCGACTATATGCAAATTAACCCTGCCAATATGGTGGCCAGCAGCCACGGAGCTAGAGCAAACAGGAGGCTTCATTGCACCAGTGATGGAGGAAACTGCCTGCCTCGGCCAGTTGTAGCCTCCACTAAAGGCAACAAAGTTTTAATTATAGAAGCCACGGAGCTGAAGCAAACAGGAGGCTTCGTTGCACCAGTGATGGAGAAAACTGCCTGCCTAGGCCGGCTGTGGCCTCCACTCAAGGCAAAAAAGTTTCAATTATAGAAGATCAATAAACCCCAGAAATCTGCTTCCAGCCAGCCTGCTGGGATGTTGGGTCAATGGGAGCTGTGGCCAGCCTGCAAACAGCCATCAGCCCCTCACCCAAGCTAGCCAGGCACCCCAGTGGGAACCCCACCCTAGCCTGGGATACCCTTCAGGGCAAACCAGCCAGCCCTAACCCATGCACCAGGCCTCTATCCTATATAATCCTATATAATAAAAGGATAATATGCAAATTGACCCTTATAGCATAACCACTGGGAATGACTGGCCACTATGACACACACTGACCACCAAGGGGCAGATGCTCAATGCAGGAGCTGCCCCTGGTGGTCAGTGCACTCCCACAGGGGAAGATGTGCTCCGCCACAAACCAGGATGATGGCTGCCAGTACAGCAGTGTTTGTGGGAGCCTCTCCTGCCTCCTCAGCAGCACTAAGGATGTCCAACTGCAGCTTAGGCCTGCTCCCTGCTGTCAAGTGGACATCCCCCAAGGGCTCCTGGGCTGCTAGAGGGATGTCTGACTGCCATATTAGGCCCGATCGCCTGAGTAGTGGGCCTAAGCCAGCAGGTTTGTGCTGTGAAATGTACATTTGAAAAACAGACACCCCACCAAGTCTTTACAGGCTGGCTTTGTATAGGAAAACACCTTTGCCAGTCAGTCCAGATAAATATTCTCATAGAATATTTTCTGAGGCTGTGTCTTCTCTGGCCTTGTGCATGCACTTTCCTAATTAAAGAGATTTGTCAGTGTCTTTTTAAAGAATTTAACATCCTTGGTACTTCTGGTATCTGTCTACTGTACTGCAGGTTCAGTACACTACAGTACAGTGCACAGATAACTGTGGCACTGGGGAAGCTGAGCTCTCTTTTATTCTCAGTGGAGTATGCCAGTTCCAAATCAGCCCTCCAAAGCAGGAGACACAGAACCAGTCCCTTGGGTAGATAGTCCCTCCAAATTTTGGGACATTAGATGTACATTTCACTGTTTCCATTGTTTCCTTCCAAGGGAGGAGCTGCTATTTGAGTTTTTCTTTCCAGTTGCATCACTCTGTGCTGTCTTGTGAGGAGGTTGATCACAGTTGTAAGGAAAAGGGTTTTCTTAACTGTCTCAGTGCACCCATTCTTGGCTACGTACTAGCCTAGAGCACTGAAACTTCTTAACTGGTATCTGGAGTTCTTCTGAAGGCTTTTTTAAACCACATATTGTTGTTAAGTTGGTATCTCTTTGGGAGAATGAAGCCCATGGCTTCCCATTCTGCTATCTTGCTGATGTTACCAATGTTAGTTTTATTAATAACAAATAAATAAGTCTTACTATTTGGTACTGCATGTTACATTACACCGGTGTGAGGCTAATTGGAAGGCAGTGTAATATAGGATTAGGTTTATTATCTTGTTTTGCGTTTATGACATGACATAAAACTCAAAGTTCTATAAGGAAAAAGAAACATAAGTATTTATTAGCTCTGGTAATAGAGCTTTACATGATGGTATTGCCACAGAAAATTGCATAAAACACACAAACAAAACCATCATGGTGATTGCATGCAAAGATTCCTCATAGGATAGTATTAAATCTGAGCAAGTGTGTTTTTAAATCAAGTTCTTTATAATTGAAGCAGTAGTTGAAGTCCATTTAACTATTCAGATAAATGATATCTTTTTGACATGAATGCTGTCAAGTATGCCGAAAATGATTATTTAGCTTCATTTAACTTGACTTTTATGTCAGTCGGAATATTCTCAAGTATGCTGAAAATGGATAGTTAGATTCATTTAACTTGAGTTTTATATCAATTGGAATATTTCTTTCTACATTGGGAAAAAAAATTTTGTGAAATACACTTTTAGAAAATGGTTGGAAACTCAACAATTAAGATTCCAAGGTTATTTTTGCTTCTAATGACAATTCTCTAATGAAAGGCTGATGTCATTTTTTCTGATATCATATTTCTGATATAATTTTCTGATATTTATATATACTTGCTTTCCTTATCTTTTTCCTCTAGAACTCATACTAAACTGTTACTATGGATATTGTGGTTGCAGAAATATTCATTGAGAGAATGAATTCTTATATCTGGAGTACATTCTTACTTTAGTTTTTTTTTCTATTTTTGGTGGGTTCCACTTCAAAAGTCCAAAGTTAATGTAATGCTTTGGATGTTAATCTCATGTGCATGGCCAGGATCTACTGAAGTTTATACAATGTTCTATAATACTGAGGTGCAGGAAGGTTGTATTATTATTTTAAAGCAAATTTAAATTATTCTGAGTCTCCACTTCAGATACAGATGGGAATTTAATTTTCCATATTTAATGGGCTGCATATATATTTTTATCCAAGTCTTCAGAGTTCTTCTAAAAGAGAAGCATAAGAATTTCTCAATTTCTGGGCTCCCATACTGTTTTTCAAAGTGGCGACACCGATCTGCATTCCCACCAATGGTGCAGGAGGATTCATTTTTCTCCCCACATCCTCTCCAACATTTGTTTGTTGATTTATTGATGATTGCCATTCTGATAGGTGTGAGGTGACTTTTTTTTTTCTTATCTAAACTTGCAATTAATGTCCAGAGTTTTTGTCACTTACCCTGGGTTCTTTAGCAGACTAAGTAATCACTTCCTTCAATTCCCAGGACTTGCAGAATCACCTGTTCCTTCAGTCCTGGAGAAGTTTTCTAAGTCATTCAGTACTAAATCCCCTGACTCTAGAGTTTCAGAGCACAAACCCTTTCTCTTGGACTTAAATTATCCTTCTTTTATGAAAGAAAACTTGCAATTTTTAAACTCAGAGTTAAAAAACAACAACAATTCTGTAGGATCAAAAGCCCTGCTTGATAAAAAATCTGGCTATCACAGGGTTAGAACATTGTGTAAAGGAACAAATTGCCTCATTCTTTCTTATTCTCCTAACGATAGTTTTAAAATTTCAATAAAACCATAGTAACTTGCCATATCAGCAGGTTAGTATGAGGGAGGACAATGGGATTCGTCCAAGTTGTCCATTTTTGTCTTATGCATAATCTGATTCACATGCTCTTTTATTGCCATGTTTTCTCCTACTCATAAATGATTTTCCATATCCTATCACATAATGTCTTATTATTTATTATTAATTTCATGATTAATTATAATATACTAGAGGCCCGGTACACAAAAATTTGTGCACTTGGGGGTCTCTCAGCCCAGCCTGTGCCCTCTCATAGTCTGGGACTCCTCGGGGAATGTCTACCTGCTGGCTTAGGCCCACTCCCTGGGGGATTGGGCCTAAGCTGGCAGTCAGACATCCCTCTGGCAGCTTGAGAGCCCTTGGGGGATGTCTACTTGCCAGCAGGGAGCAGGCCTAAGCTGCAGTGGGACATCCTTAGCACTGCTGAGGAGGTGAGAGAGGCTTCAGCCACCACCACTGTGCTGGCAGCCATTAGCCTGGTTTGTGGCTGAGCAAAGCTTCCCCTGTGGGAGTGCACTGACCACCTGGGGGTAACTCCTGAATTGAGCATCTGACCCTTCATGGTTAGTGTGTGTCATAGTGACTAGTCATTCCCAGTGGTTCTGCTGTTAGGGTCAATTTGCATATTACCCTTTTATTATATACTAGAGGCCCGGTGCACAAAAATTTGTGCACTTGTGGTGAGGGTGTGGGAGGGTCCTTCAACCCAGCCTGTGCCCTCTTGCAGTCTGGGAACCCTTGGAGGATGTCCACCTGCTGGGTTAGGCCTGCTTTCCAGACGATAAGGCCTAAGCTGGCAGTCAAACATCCCTCTGGCAGCCCGGGAGCCCTTGGCAGATGTCCATTTGCCAGCGGGGAGCAGGCCTAAGCTGCAGTTGGACATCCTTAGTGCTGCTGAGGAGGCAGGAGAGGCTCCCACAACCACTGCTGCACTGGCAGCCGTTCACGTGGCTTGTGGCTGAGCAGAGCTCCCCCTGTGGGAGTGCACTAACCACCAGGGGACAGCTCCTGCATTGAGCGCCTCCCCCCTGGTGGTCAGTGTGTATTATAATGACCAGTCATTCCCAGTCGTTCTACTGTTAGGGTCAATTTGCCTGTTACCCTTTTATTATATAGGATGATGATAGAGGCCTGGTGCACAGATGGGGGCCAGTTGGTTTGCCCTGAAGGGTGTCCTGGGTCAGGGTGGGGATCCCACTGGGGTACTTGGCCAGTCTGGGTGAGGGGCTGATGGCTCTTTGCAGGCTGGCCAAGGCTGCCCAGCAAAAACCCTCACCCCATGGGGGTGTTGCTCACCTGGGTGAGGGGTTGAGGGCCATTTTCAGGCTGCCCACAGCCCCTTCAGGGTGGAGTTTCCCCTTGGAGTGCTTGGCCAACATGGGTGAGGGGCTGAGGGCCATTTTCAGGCTGGCCACAGTGGGCTGCAGGCTGGAAGCAGTTATCTGGAATTTATCTTCTATAATTGAATCTTTGTAATCTTGATCTTGTTGGAAGCCTCAGTTGCCCCTGGCAACCCAAACTCCCAGGCCTTCCTTGAGCGGAGACCATGGTGGCTGGAAGCAGGTATCTGGGATTTATTTATCTTCTATAAATGGAACTTTTTAGCCTTGAGCAGAGCTCAGGGCTGGCAGGGCAGGCGGGAAGCTTGGCTTCCTCCATTGCCAGGGGCAACCCAAGCCTCCTGTTAGCTCCAGCTCCATGGCCCCTGCCATCATCTTAGTTGGATTAATTTGCATATCTGATCCTGATTTGCTCATAGGTGTGGTTTGTGGGTGTAGCAGAGGTATGGTCAATTTGCATGTTTCTCTTTTATTAGATAACAGAATTAAATTGAAATGTGCTGTTTTTGTTTGGCCATACTAGGCACAAAAATCCTTTGCCATTGTTTACTCCATCTCCTAAGAGATCACTTTGGCTGCTGTGTGGAATTTAGGCTGTAGTGGTAGAAAATATAAATAAGGAGACCTATAGAAAACTAAAATCATAACCTGTGTGAGGAATAATAATAGGTCAGACAAGGGTTGTAGCCATTGATTTATTGAGAAATAGTTAAGTTCCACTTTGAAAACAGATCTAAATGGCTTTATTGATGGATTAATTGTAGCATGTGAGAAAATAAAGAGAATCAAGCATGGCTAAAAGGTCTTTTGACTTGGCAACTGGAAGAATACAGTTCCCAACAATTGAGGTGAGGTAGACTCTTGGAGGAACATGTTTGGGGTGATATTAATGGTGCAGAATTGGACATATGAAAATTATAATGCCCATTTTGGAAGCTGGACATATAAAAGTGAAAATTGGGGGTAAATCTGTGGAGAAATAAAGTTGGGCACATTACCATAGTGATGGTATTTTAAGATAGGATTGAATGAGATCACCAAGAGAAGAAATGTGGAAGAAAAGAGAAGGCCACAAAAACACTGAGTCAGGGGCACTTTAGCATTAAGAGAGTCAGGGAAAAGGGGGATGCTCCAGAGGATACTGATTAGTAGCATGAATCAGTTACATATAAAGTGTGAAGGGGGAAAACAAGAGAAAGTTCTCTCCTTTAAGACAATTAAAGAACATATATACTGCTTAATAAATGACACATTTCCCTGCATGACTTATACTGGTTTATTTTAGTAAACATGTTTTAAAGGCCTACACAGTAATAAATGTCTTGCTAAATATTAATTCTGAACTCAAAAAGAAAAGTTTTATAGATATTTGGCTAATAAAATAACTACTAATTTTACAAGATCATATTCTTTTAAAAATATAAATACTGCTATAATTATTGGAAATCATATACTTGATTGAAAACTACTTACATTGATCATTTTATAGTGTTTTCACTATATATACAGGCCATATATAGTTTGTCTTTATATATTAAGTAATTTCTGGTGTCTGTTATTAAATATATTAAATGTTATGAATAGTTTTATTTTATTTTACATTAAAAGTTTTATTTAAATACTGATTAATTAATAACATGAATTCTGTCACATCATTTCTTGTATATTTTACATAAAATGACATTTTAAATAAGAGTATTAAAAACCTGTGTCATTTACTACCTCTGTAACCTTGAGTTATTCAATTTCTCTAAATTTCCTCATCTGTCATTTGGTATGAAAAAGTCTACAAAATACTAGATGATAATATGATGACTTAAGCCATTTGTAAGCCATAATATAAGTGCAAATATTGAAATAATGTGGTGTACTTAGATCAAAATATTGAAGACTAATTCTGACTCTGCCCCTTATTTAGGGTAACATTGAAATAACTACTTGATGGCTCAGTTTTCAACTTCATTTGCCCACCTAGATCAAGGTTATGGGTTAGAGAACACAAAGCAGGGGCATGGAGATCATAGTGTAACAATTTATTCCATCAATGTTGCTGCTTCTGGTATATGTTATATCCATCATTGTTATTTATTAACTAGGGGCCTGGTGCACAAAAATTTATGCACTTGGAGATGGGGGAGGTCTCTCAGCCCAGCCTGTGCCCTCTCGCAGTCTGGGACCCCTCAGGTGATGTCCACCTCCTGGCATGCCTGGCCAGCCTGGGTGAGGGGCTGAGGGCTATTTTCAGGCTGTCTACAGTTCTCATTGACCCAACGTCCCAGCGAGGCTGGTTTCTGGGGTTTATTTATCTTCTATAATTGAAACTTTGTTGCCTTGAGTGGAGGCCTAGGCAGGCAATGAAGCCTCCTGTTTGCTCTAGCTCCGTGGCTACTGGCCCCCATCTTGGCTGGGTTAATTTGCATACAGTCACTCTGATTGGCTGGTGGGTGTGGCTTGGCTGGTGGTCATGGCTTAGGTATAACAGAGTGAGGGTCAATTTGCATATTACTCTTTTATTAGATTAGATATACAAACTATTATATTTTTTAGGATAAACTTTGTTTCTCTACTTTATCAGCAAAGGTACCTAAGAGAATTGAGCTTATTTTCAACTCTCGAATAGTATAATGTAATTATAATGTAATTCATAGGTGCTGCCAATTTAAATAAAAATAGACTATTTCACTGACTCACTCTGATGATTGCTCTGTAGGTGAAAGTATTGGAATAAGTGACTGAACTTTCTGCTTTACATTCAGATGTTTGGCTTTGGGCTGACATTAACTACTGTCATAATTACAACTTCCCAAGATATTCATAGAATTAGCTACTTCTAGATCTTTAATGCTTTTGGCATACTATTAGCTTTATCAATCACTTTTTCAATTACTTCTGTAGGATCTAGATTTATTAAACTCTTCGATTAGGCCCATTAAGAACACAACAACCATGCATACTTCAAGTTAGTGTTTTGGTGGTCCCAAGTGACATTTACAGAGCACTTTCATGTCGTAAACAAATCTTAAGGGATAAGTTTCTCCCGGTTGGCAATACCACTCTCTGAAATTTCCAGTAAACTGTATGCATACAGGAATTGGAGTTTCCTTTTCATTTTATATACCTTTTGCTTCATTATCTTCCTGAATTCATTTTTAATTTAACCATTACTTGTGTATAAAGACAGTCCTCATACTCAAGCATTATCTCCTCTTTTAAAAAAATGATGGAATCATAGCTGATGCTTATCCTGAGAACTCAGTGGTCAATAACCTGATCTTAAGTCAGTTACATTATTTACTCCAAAGGAGATCTTCTTTAATATTAAAATTAGTTTCTGATAAAAAAATCAAACAAACACACAACTATTAGATGATGTCAAAACTCAAATTGATCGAAAAGAAAGGTCATGCGATAAATCCTGCTTACTGTTTGTTTTTTGCACATTCTGAGAGTTAAGAATATTTGTTATATTTATATTTTTTGAATAGAAAATCAAAGTGAGATAATACTTTGTGACATGTGAAAATTATATGAAATTCAAACTTCAGTGATCATAAATAAAGTTTTATTTGAATGCACTCATGCTCATTCATTGACATATTTATTATCTAGGGCTGTTTTCACTGCTATAGCAACAATGTTAGGCAATTGTGATTAAACCCGTGAGGCCACAAAACCAATGATATTTATAATCTGATCATTTAAAAAGTTTGCTAGACAGTGCTAGTGCATAAGACCTTGAAGCTTTAATTTGTGATCTCATTCTGATCATCCTAAGGCCAATATCCACTTAATGCAGGAAGTATATAAAGTATAGTAACCCAACCTTCCAACTCAATATTCAGTCACCTTTATATCTAATCTGATTTCTGACAATGTGCTGTAGTTATAATAAGCTACAGAATAAGATTTTTCTGAACAGCTGTCACTAGTTGGGCCTTGCTACTGCTTTTTCATGTACTTTTAACATAGTGGCTAATATAGCTTCAGGTCCCAGGAATTTAGGGTCTACTTTATGACATTCCAGTTTACGGAGCCATGTCTCATTGTTTTCTAGTACATGCTAGGATTTTTCTATGACAGGATTTTCCATTGGTTTCTACAGAACATTAATTTCCCAGGGTGTGCAAATGTGTTTATAAATGAATCCATATTTAAAATAAGTTAGAAAATCTCTTGGATAAACACATTTAAACAATTTCTCTTCTGAGCGACTTGTCAAGTGATTAATATGCAGAATTCCTCAAAATTACTGGGCTATCAAACACCTTTACAGGGAGCATATCATGGGACTTTGCTATTCTCTAAGGTGTTATAAAAATGGAGTAAATAAGGCTTATATTTAAAAATGCTTTTGTGCTTTAAGTCAGTCTATAAAATAGTGTTCCAACTCTAAATTTCAAATAGATCCATTACTTATTCATTTTTATTCGGTAACTAACACATAAATAGCATTCTTTGCTGGGTATGGTTCTACACACTTTTCAAATATTATTTGATCTTACGTAGTCTTATAATGTAGGTGAATTTTTATCCATACTTTAGAGATGAGCAAACTGATGCAACAAAGATGATTTTCCAAGTTCATTCAGCCACAGTGCAGTAGAGCTAGAATTCACATGCAGACATGTTGCTTTCAGGTTCCATGATTATTTATTTATTTATTTTTATTGAATTCAGAGGTGAATGGAGAGAGACAAAGATAGAAACATCAATGATGAGGGAAAATCATTAATAGGCTTCCTCCTGCATGCCCCCTACTAGAGATCGAGCCCACAACCCGGGCATGTGCCCCTGACCAGAATCAAACCTGGGACCCTTCAGTCTGCAGGCCAATACTCTATTCACTGAGCAAAACCAGCTAAGGCCAGAATCCATGATCTTAAACAATAAACTGTACTGGCTCTCCTGACTCAAAATCACATCCTTGTAATGCAAAATTTCTCTAAAGCAAAAGTGTACTAATCTATGACACATTTGTTCTTAGCAAAGGAAAACTTCTTGTAAAAGAAATATGATCTACTTTGCTTCTGATTTCCAAGCTGGAGAAAGAGACTATATATTAAATCAATAATGACAGGAACAACAATAAGAACAATAAAAAAAACAAAACAATAAAAAAAAAAGATTGAGAGAGACAACTTAGCCAAGACTTCATTATTCCTTGTATTAGTGAGCTTGAATTACGAATACAGGATACCACAGACTGGCTGGGTAATAATAGAATCAATTTATTTCTCATAGTTTTGGAGTCTTAGAAGTCCAATTTCAACATGCTGGCAAATTGAACTCTCATTCTGAAGCCTCTTCTCTTGGCTTTTAGGCATCCACCATCTCATTGTGTGCCTATATGACTTCTTTATGTGCACATAGAGGGAGAAATATGAAAACAGCAAGCTTTCTGGCGTCTGTTTTATAAGAACACCCATTGTATTGAATCAGGGTCCTACCTTTAGGACTTTATTTAACTTAATTACCTTTTATAGATCCTTATATTCACATATAGACTATATGTGAATATAGTCACATTGGGTGTTAGGACTTCAACATACAAATTCTGGGGGACACAATTCAGTCCATAGAATTCCCTTATGGGCACCTACACAGACACCTCTATTGTTAGACTAGAGGCCCAGTGCACAAAAATTTGTGCTCTTGGAGTGTTCCTCAGCCCAGCCTGTGCCCTCTTACAGTCTGGGAACCCTCGGGGGATGTCCACCTGCTGGCTTAGGCCCACTCCCCAGGTGATCGGGCCTAAGCTGACAGTCAGACATCCCTCTGACAGCCCAGGAGCCCTCGAGGGATGTCCACTTACCAGCGGGGGGCAGGCCTAAGCTGCAGTCAGACATCCTTAGCACTGGTGAGGAGGCAGGAGAGGCTCCCATCACCACTGCTGCACTGACAGCCATCAGCCTGGCTTGTGGCTAAACAGAGCTCCCCCTGTGGGAGAGCACTGACTACCAGGGGCAACTCCTGCATTGAGCATCTGCCCCCTGGTGGTCAGTGTGTGTCATAGTGACCAGTCATTCCCAGTTGTAGTGCTGTTGGGATCAATTTGCATATTATCCTTTTATTATATATGATGATAGAGGCCTGGTGCATGGGTGGGGGCGGGCTGGTTTGCCCTGGAAAGGTGTTCCGGATCAGGGTTGGGATCCTGCTGGAGTACCTGGGTGAGGGGCTGAGGGCCATTTTTAGATTGGCCACACCCCCTTCAGGGTAGGGATCCCTGCTGGGGTGCCTGGCCAGCCTGAGTGAGGGGCTGAGGGCTGTTTTCAGGCTGGCCACATCCCCTTCAGGGAGGGGGGTCCTGCTGGGGTGCCTGGCTGATTGGCTGGTAGGCATGGCTTGGGATGTAGTGGAGTGATGAAATTAGCATATTACTCTTTTATTAGATTAGATTGAAGTTATTTGGCTGGTTCTTGCAATGTAGTGGGAGCAAAAGTGATGTGTTGTAAATTTGATTAAGAGCCATTGTTTTCTTTAATCTCTCTCCTGTGATGAACTCAAAAAGCCACATATTTCAAATGATGTAGTTCAAGTTGGAGGAAGGAGTGGGTAAATGACATGTACAGTGCAACACATTGCATGAGAAAAAAAGTACCTAGAATTGATATTCCCAAATTAATTGCTATTTTACCATAAGTCATCTTTGAAGCTATAATTTTTTCTTATATTTTTGAATCTATATAAATATTAACTCAGTTTTTCCAGTTCTTATATAAAATCTATTCTATATAAAAGAAGGTATTTAAGAAAGTAGCAGAAAGAAACACCAACTGGTTATAATCTCATATTTTCCAGGACTTAAGTGTGACCTTTAAGAAATCACTAAACTTCTCTAGACGTTGGTGCCCTCACATAAAAATATTGGTCAAATTTCTGGCCAGTTAGCTCAGTTGGTTGGAGCATCATCCCAGTACACTAAGGTTGCAGGTTTAATCCCCAATGAGGACACACATAAGAACCAAGCAATGAAAGAATGGATCAGTAGAACAACAGGTCAATGTCTCTTTCTCTCTCTCTAAAATGAATAAATTTAAAAAATGTATACAAAATATTGGCTAGATTTACTAGATATCTCCAAAGCTATATCAAATCCATTACTATAACATCTTATATAATTACAGCCTAATATGCTAATTGTCCAGTTGTCCATTCAACCAATCAAAGTATAATATGCTAATGATATGCTAAGGCTGCTGAAATGCTCGCTATGATGTGCACTGCCCACCAGGGGGCAGATGCTCTGATTGGTAGGTTAGCTTGCTGCTGGGGTCTGACTGATCAGGACTAAGCAAGACAGGTCAGACATGCCCTGGAGCCCTCCTACAGTCCCTCCCTGGCTGGCCAACCTCCCGTATCCCTCCCCAGCCTTGGCCCTGATGGTGCACCGGTGAGGTCCTTTGTCCTGGCCTGCACCCTCCTGCAATCTGGGACCCCTCAGGGGATGTTGGAGAGCCAGTTTCAGCCCAATCCTGCAGGCCAGGCCAAGGGACCCCATTGGTGCATGAATTCGTGCACTGGGCCTCTAGTAATAGTATAAAATTAGATAAAACATTAATTTACTTAGGCATGGTAAGGTATTAAAAATACTCTAAAAAGTAAGAACATTGTTTTTTAAAATATATTTTATTGATTTTTTTACAGAGAGGAAGGGAGAGGGATAGAGAGTTAGAAACATCAATGAGAGAGAAACATTAATTCAGCTGCCTCCTGCACATTCCCCACTGGGGATATGCCCACAACCAAGGTACATGTCCTTGACCAGAATTGAACCTGGGACCCTTCAGTCCACAGGGCAACACTCAATCCACTGAGCCAAACTTAGAACAAGAATATTGTTTTAATCTGTTTTTAATCATACTATTATTATTCTCAAAATATAACTCATGGTTAACAATGAGCACTAAACTCATAAAAAACAACAAATTTGAATGATTTAACTAAAATTGGAAACTTTAAATTTATTTGCCTACGATCTTTAAAAATCTTTAGCAATAAAAATGTCAAAATATATGAAATATTGCAAGGTTATTTTATTTTTTATATTAGCTCAGGCTGCCATAACAGAACACCATAGAGTGGGTGGCTTTAATAGAACATATTTTCTCATAGTCAAATGTCTAGATGTCCAAGATCAGTGTGCCAGCAGGGTTGGTTTCTGATGAGTTCTCTCTTCCTGGCTTACAGATGGCTGTCTTCTTGCTATGTCCTTACATGGCCTTTCTTTCTCTTATATGAACATTAGTCATACTAGGTTAGGGCTGAACGCTTATGACCCTATTTAACCCTGATGAATTCTTTAAAGACCTGACTCCAAAATAAGTCACAATGGGGGTTAGAGATTCAAGATATGAAATTTGGGGAGGATTACTTCAGTCTATAACATTGTCACATTTAACATTTTTCTCTTTAATTACCAATGTTATATATTTGCTGAGATATGCTGAATTTGTTCATCACAGATATTGACATCTGATATTTGGTGTAGGAGAACAAGACACATTTTAAACTCAATATCATATACTTTACCTTAAATTATTTTCAGATAACTTTAATTTTGCTAATAATAATTCTATTTTTATTGCATTTTTTCCTTAAGCATCTCTAAACTCCAGTGTTTCCTTTGTAAAATGGTAATAACATACCTATATCATAAAGTATTATCTCATAAGTTAAATTAGATGTAGTTCTTAAAAGCAATGAACATACCAATAATAAGACTGTTATTCTCTTTATTCTGAAGATTAAATAACATGTTAGTTTGTATTTACTGCTTTCCCCAAACAACTGAATAATATGATAAAAGCTTAAATATGCACAAAAATATATAACAAATTTAACAAGTTCTAGAGCAACATGGTTAGAAGATGAATTGTTCTATGTTTACACTATGAACTTTGACACTATAAATTCAAGATGACCATAAAACAGATTATTGTTCACATTTGTCTGCATACTCTGCAGAAAACTTGCTTTTGTGGTCATCATTAAGGAATCCTAGTAACAGCCTTTGCAGGCATCAATAGAAGCCAGCATTCATGGCAATGGATGAAGCAGCAGCAGAAGCAGTGAGATAGTCAGCATGAGTACACAAAATTAGGATATTTTAGAAGCAAGATCTATATTGCTTCATTATGGACAAGATGCAAAAAGCCATGCCCCTTGAGTAACGACAGCATTGCTACCTTTTTCTTATAATGAGAGATATGGGATTAAACAGGAACATCATACTTGATGGTAAAGAATACAAACCCGACAAAAAACTTTGCCAAGGAATCCATATGTTCTAAAGGCAGCCCTAGTGTTGGGCTTCCCACAGGACTTGAGAAGGAAACTGGAGTTACAGTTTTTAGGTATTAAGACAAGGAGTAATCCCAATAGTTTAGAAGATTGGAGTACATCTGGTTTATACTAATAACCTGTTCTCTCCCTTTTAACAAGCTGATCTGCATGGTTCTCTGTCCCTTACACCAATTAATACCTAGCAAACATGCACACCACACTCACAAAGTGAGCAAGTGAAAAAGATTGTTCTCAAAACTCAGGTTTTTAAATTTCTACTTCTGTGTTCCTTACACTAAAATAAGTGATGTCTTGTTGGGAAGTTTGGCTTTGTCAATAGCAACAAATAGTCTTACAGATTCTACTTATTTTTGTCTATCCTGAATATATCATGTAGCCACAGGGTTATCTGACTTGTGCAATTCAACAAGATAGAGAGATACTTTAAAAAGGGCAATAAAGATAAACTCTTCGCCCTGGGCTCACAGGCGCTATGCTTTCCAGACTGTCTATAGGATTATTAGCTGCTCAGTTTTGACAGGCCTCAGTAAGATTCACAGATCCTTTACATAGTGCACTGCTTTACATTTTAATAGTGGCTCTTCCTATGTCAGCCTTGCATTAAGTAAGGACACAAGGAGATTGCATTGCAGCTTTACTGGCTTCACAGGAATAACTGAAATGTCAGACCCAGAAGAATATGTCTAGATATCTAAAATTTTTGAGCAATAGTCCCGGATTCTCTATTTTTATAGAGTAACCCTTATACGTTTTCTTGAAGCAAATGTTATAGACTATTAATAAATTTGTATAAAGTGCATAATGAAACCTCAGAGGATCCTATAAAAGTACATAGAAAGTAGGAAGGGTAATTGAAAATGTAAGGTAATTTCTCTATTAGTCATTGATAATAGCTAAATCTACAGATACATGACATTTTATTTATCTAAAAGATCAGAAATGCTAAATTTAAGTAAAAATAATCAGGGAAAATGCTATAATACTAAATCTGTACTTTTTGGACTTTGGAATATATTCTTGATAAAATACAAATTGTTTTTGGTGTGTGTGTGTGTGTGTGTGTGTGTGTGTGTGTTTTGTTTTTATGAAGGTAGTTTTCAGAGGTAATGCTTTACTATTTGGGTATAAGTTAAAAAAATTCTTATAGAAATGATTTTACAAGGAAGGAAATATGGAAAATTCAGGTTTACATAAATAAAAAGATAAATTGTAGTGTATAATTGCAAAGAAAAATGTCAGACTAAAGAATGCTTATGGGGTCAGCACAGTGACTATTGTAGAATTAAAGTGTTGATTAGAAGTAGAAAAATAATAAGTGATTCAGGTGAATAAGAGTAGGCACACAGAAGGTAGAAATCTGAAACGGGGATCCTGAACTATTTTAGTTTTCCAGGGAAAAATGAAATAAATAAATGACTGTTGTACATGCATAAAGTAATTCAAACTACGTGCAACTCAGAAATGTTTGAGTGCTTTTAGCTGGCTTAAGCCTTTTTCCTGAAATATATAAACAATATAGCATCAAGTTTATCACCAATTTTTATTCCATATAAATGCATAAATCAATCTGGAGCTGGTCACATATTTTAAAATTATCTAAAACTATGTCTAAATATAAAACATTTACTTGGGAGGTGGGTATCCATGGTGGCAGACTTCCCAGCATCCATATAATCTTTGATGGCTATTTGTAGTCAGTCAAACAAAGTTCTTTTATCTCAATGTGACTGTGGTAGGAATGCTCATATGTTCTAGTTCTGTCCAAGGTATCATGGATATTTTTTCCTTTCTAATAAGGACACAGGAAGGAACTTCTTAACCATCATGCTTGATTCTGCTGCTTGATTCTGTTTATTACCCTGAAACTATGGCAGATATTGGGCAACCATAAGGGAAACAGTCTTGAAAAAAAAATGATGATAAGAAAGTTAGAATAGGAAGAGGGAAAGGACCTAGGTCTTTGCTCATATTATTGGATTGCTGATTAAGCTAGATCTGGGGTCATGCTAAATTTGGGAACTTCTGGTGAGAAAATAAAATTCCTGGTGTTTTTAAGTGGGATTTTCTTATTTATTTCTGTTTAAAACATAATCACGTATAAAAATAGATTTTAAGTGTAAAAGTCTGTCAATTAATTTCTTACTTACAAAGATAATTAGGAAAAAATACCTAAATTAAAAAAACTATATATTGATTTAATTTTATATAAAATGGCTTTATTTATATACAACCAATGTTTTGATTTAATATAATTATTTAGTACATTCCTTTCTTTTTTAAAGATATTCTTTAAAGCCAAATATTAGCGAAGATGATTCTATGTAAAACTGCCTCTTCTCCTTGGATGTCCTCTGCTATCAAGATTTTGGGGGGAGGTCAGTGTTTGGTGAAGGTTGTTTACTTGCTCTTTAATCCTCTTATTGACATTGTCTATATCCACACTTGAACCTATTTCCCATCCATTTCAATAGGTCTCTGCTCCTTCTACTCCAGTGCTGTTCTTACAGATCAAGAGGTTTGTATAAGAGAACAAAAGCTTTCCTCAAGTCCACAGAAATTACTGCTAGTATATTGCCCATTTAACTGCTTCTTTAATATGGGAAAATTCATAACTAATATATCCAACCTAGTTTCCTTGATTATGTTTTAGTAGTCATCATGTGGGAACATGCTTCTTTAATTTAATCAATTTTAGAGAACTGATGGCCTGTCTGTAAATGGGAGGAGGGATATCTATTACAAGGGCACATTTTCCCAAGAGGTCTCAGGATGACGCTGTGAAGTTGAGCATATTATTCCTTTTATTTACCTGTTCAATTTCCTCATGCTGCATAATAAAGATGGTATTGTTTGGAGAGATGTAAAAAATGGAAAAGTACTTTGAGAGGTTTGTTGTCATTCTAGGACGATGGCCCTATTAACTTTAGTTACTCCTGTTTTTATATTCAAGCAATTAGGAAATGGGGACTATTACAGTCTTTGTTAATACCATGCCACATGTCATAATACTTTTTATTTTAATCTATTGCCATTATTGTAGTAAGAAACACAAACTAGTCCTTTTCCTTCATCTACAATAGACTGCACTTCTGTCATTTGTACATATGAGAATTAAATTGGATAGCCACTTGAGAAAATAAATGAACTAAGAAATTGAATTCCCTTACATTGTAAAACCAAAAACAGTTATAGAATTTAAAAAAATGAGTACTTACCTAAACAGTATAACAATCTAGAAATTTATCTTATTTATGCAATAAATAGAACATAATTTCATCTCTAAGCTAAAAGAAACGATTTACATACTCAATCACAACTTGTATGTCTAACCTCATGAATATAATTGTTTTTATTTGTTTTTTTATAACCACTGATATTTAAAAATTGGTTTTAACATAGATCCAAAATTCTTATTCAAAATACATAGCATCAAATGTATTTCAAAATTCCATTTTTCTTTGACAAAGATAAGGTGGTGTATATACTTATTAATAGAACACTCAAATCAGAAACTGGGAAAGCACCCCATAGTCATATTTATACAGTGGAAAATATAAATATTCACAACATGTGTGACTATAAATATCTTCTTTTAGTTTCAGATCAAAGTTTGGCAACAAAACTTTTATTGTAAACATCTGAAAAAACTATTTCAAGAGATTTTCATAATGGCATTGTTGATAAAGGATTTAAAATCTGTATTTATTTTAATATCTATCTTATAATATACTAGAGGTCTCATGCATGAAAATTCATGTGCTTGTGGAGGGGGGAAGGAGTGGGTTCCTCAGCCTGGCTTGTGCCCTCTCGAAGTCCTGGACCCCTCAGGGGTTGTCCACCTGCCAACTTAGGTCTGCTACCTGGGGGATTTGGCTTAAGCTAGCAGTCAAATATCCCTCTGGCAGCCCACAAGCCCTCAGGGGATGTCCTGTTGATGGCTTAGGCTGCTCCTCACAGGGATTGGGCCTAAGGTGCAGTCGGACGTTCTTAGCACTGCTGAGGAGGCAGGAGAGGCTTCCGCTACCACCACTGCGCTCACAGCCATCAGCTCGGCTTGTGGCTGAGTGGAGCTCTCAGTGTGGAAGCACACTGACCACCAGGGGGCAGCTCCTGCATTGAGCATCTGCCCCCTGGTGTTCTGTGTGCATCATAGCAACTGGTCATTCTGGTTGTTCTGCCATTAGGATCAATTTTCATATTACCCTCTTATTATATAGGATATTTTAACAAATATATATTATAAGATATTTAGTTCCTAGGTTGATGCTGAGTAGATCTGGAATGGGAGCTAATCAAGAACATATTTAGTATTTTAATGAGGACCACAGGGCTGAAAATTAGATGATTTTTATTCTAGTTTTATGTCTGTTACTCAGTCCTCTAGATATTGGCTGATCATATTTATTTGTTTAGAATGAATATAATTTTGAGAATCAATATGTTCTTATTGATTTTAGAGAGAGAGGAAAGGAGAGGGATAGATAGAAACATGGATGAGAGAGAACATCATTGATCAGCTGCCTCCTTCATGCTCCCTTCTGGGGATCAAGCTTGTCATCTGGGCATGTGCCCTGACCAGGAATCAAACTATGAGGCACTCTGGCTAGGTTAATCTTACCACATTTAAATAGAATTTATGTGAGGAGTAAAGTTCCTTCAGGAGTTTTATATTGGCATTTACATTTACTTAGTTCTAATTAAAAAAAAAAACACACAGAAATTGCTTCAACTTAGTGAGTTTATTTCCTTCCTCAAAAAATGTGGATTTTTTTTTTACTTTCCCAAACTAAAAATCTGTAATCACTAAACAATAACTCCATATGTCTTTTTTATGCCAGCCCCTGGTAATCCCAACTCTACTTTCTGTTTCTATTAATTTGACTTCTACGGATATAGAAATTGAATTCATTCATTTTTTTGTCCTTTTGTGTCTATTTTATTTCACTTAATATAATGTCTTTAAGGATTCATCTGTGTTGTAACATGTGTCAGACTAACATTCCTTTTTAAAAATAAATATGTTATTCTATGGAATATATTTTTTAACATAAATAACCTCTTCTCTATGTTTTTCTTTAGCACCTATGGTAGTGCATTGACTTTTGTGATGCTGTATTGTTAATGCCTGTGATTATGCTCTCAGAGTCAGCAAACCAAAGACAGCAATTTACTATGCACCAAGTATGTATATTTATCCTAGTCTGTAATATCAAAGCATAAAGGAAATGATTTGTCCCAAAGCATAAATAAAATCACTAAACATCCACAATAGGTAAAAACATTTATTATTTAACTAGAGCCCAGTGCACGAAATTTGTGCATGGGTAGGGTCCTAGGCCTGGCCAGCGATCATGGCCAATTGCAGCTGGCTGGCTGCCAGCTGGGGCCTTCCTTCTCACTGCTGGCTGGGGCCTTCCTTCATTCCACACCGCCTCCTGGTGGTCAGCGCACATCATAGTGAGCAATGAAACTCCTGGTTGAACTCCTGAGGGGACACTTTGCATATTAGCCTTTTATATAGATAGACTAGGGGCCCAGTGCACAAAATTTGTGCAGGGGGGGGTGGATCCCTTAACCTGACCTGCACCTTCTCCAATATGGGAGTCCTCAGGGGAGCCCTCTCCAATTCAGAAGTTTCTGTCTGTCTTTGCAATCATATGAAAGAATTGTCTGAGACCCCAACCCAGTTTGGTTTGGTGCTCACAGAATAATAGAGGTGTTTTTTTTTCTTTGCTCCATTGTTGGAGATTTCGTAGGAGTTGCAGGATATCTTCCCTTTAATTTTTCTTAGACGCTCTGATTTTACTTATGTCTCTCACCGTTGCTTTCCCTCCATCCCCCACCACAACAGTAACTTGCTCCAGGCTCACTCTGCTCTAGTGTCTAGGAGATCCTGCAACGTGTCTGCCACCAGAACTACGATTCCCAGCATTTTTGGTGCTACCCACACTCTGGGCTTCCACATCCCAACCCACCAGCTCTCCACCGCTCTCCTGCTCTGACAAGTCCCTCAAGCCACCCGCTCTCTGCCCCCTCTCCCGCTCTGTTCTCTGTCAGGTGGCTTGAGAGGCTTGGTCCCCCAAGATTCCCACTCTCTGTCTGCTCTCCCACTCTGCCAAGCCCTCCCAAGCTGCCTGCTCTCAGGCCCTGACCCTAGCTGCTCAGCACCTGCAGGCATGCATGCTGCCCATAGGCTCACCATCTTTGTCAGGTTAATTTGCATACTCACTCCTGATTGGCTGTGGGTATTGTGGAGGGATGGTCATTTTACATATTTGTCTATTATTGATATAGCTATTTATAGTCAGCATCAAGATATTTAGTTGGAAAATAACAATTCAATTTGTTAACCTAATAATTTTATAGATGTTTGACTTCTTTTTTAACAAGATTATTAAAATTTCCTATTGATTTTATTATCAACTATCAAAAGTTCTGGTATTTTACTTTTATTAGCCATTTGCATATTCTTATATGTATCTCTCTCTGCTTAGTTAATATCCAAGATGAAAGTCCCTAAGTAATATCAAAACTTATGTTTGTATATTGTCATAATAATTTAATTGATTCCTACTAGTTTTCAGCCAATTAAACAGTAAATTTAATATTTCTTAGAGTTATACTTTATTTCAAGGATGCATGTTCTGTATATACAGAGGCCAAGGAATGTCAGCATTGAGTAAATCACATTAACAGCTTTTGATCAAACTAAGCTTTTGGTAGAACCTACATTTTCAAATCTTTTTATCTCTACTATCTAATCACGTCTGAAAGAACTTTAACCATATTTTATAGACATTTTATTTACATTCTTAAATCAATACTGAAACTAATTCAAAGGGACACATTTAAATTTCATAGTGTATACAGAATAAAGAGTTAATAACATGTATAGCTCAGATTTGAAGTAATTAATTTAGTAATTGTCAGGGATGAATAAGTAGAGCATGAGAAAGAATATTCATTATGTGCATAAGGGAAGGCACTGGATTTCCAATTAACATTAAAGCAGCATCAGCATAAAATGAGCATTAATATTCCACAGGATAATTGGCATCCTTTGTGGTGTGAATTTTTCATTTGTTTTTCCCCCCTTTAGCTGTTCTCAAGAAGGTGCTATTATTCCTGGCTGACTAAGAGGGATCAAGGTTTTTGCTATGTTCTACTCCTTTTTCTACAGATAATCACAGGTTTTATTATGTACATAATACAAATCATGCTGAAAACCTTCTATGGATTATCTTGTTTAATTTCAGCACAGTTTTATGAAATAATTAGCACTTTATTTTCATTTTGCCAATAGGATATTATATGACTTTTATAAGGCCATTAGACAAGGGGTTGTGCCTCCATGTTTAATTTCTATGTCATAAACTCTTCTGTATCTCATATGTTGTATCACATTTTACCATTTTCCAAACACTATTATGTACATTGTCTCAATACAAAAAGCAACCCTATATAATAGGGTTTTTATCCCTATATAACCTGGGATTTCAGATGAGGGAACCAAGCAAGACTCAGAAAAATTAATTGGTCGCAATGACAAAATTATGAAGTAATTCACTTCCCAACTAAACACACCTCTCTTTCTATTATTTAATGCCTCAAAAATTTTGTATAGCCAGTGGTTTGTGGTAGCTCCATGTGTGATTCTTTTTTTTTCTTTTTTAAGTAGTGATGCCAAAATTTATTTACATATTTATAATTAAATTTATTGGGGTGACATTGATTCACAAAACCTACAGGTTTCAAGGGTACAACTCGATGAAACTTCATCTGCGTACTGCATTATGCACCCATGACCCCAAGTAAAGTCTCTTTCTGTACCTATTTCCGCCCTTTGCCCACCTCCACCTACCTGCCCACCCATTACTGTTTCCCTCTTGCTATCACCACACTATTGTGTGCGTCTATGTGCTATTTACTCTAATAAAAGAGTAATTTGGAAATTAACTGTCTCTCTGAGACACCTGAGCCATGTCCACCAGCCAATCTATGCCCACCAGCCAATCAGACAGCTATATGCAAATTAACTCAGCAAAGATGGAGGCTAGCAGCCATGGAGCAGCAGCGGTGGGTGTGGCGTGCAGGCAGCAGCTGGCTGGGCTCAGGCTGAGGAGGAGGTGGTGCCAGCGATTGGGAACCTGGAAGCGGCGCCCAGCTGCCTCACCCAGCCCCTCACCCAGGCTGGCTAGGCACCCCAGTAGGGATCCGAACCCTGACTGGGCTGTGGGCAGCCTGAAAACAGCCCTCAACCCCTCACCCAGGCTGGCCAGAAACTCCAGTAGGCACCCAAACCCTGAACGGGCTGTGGGCAGCCTGAAAACAGCTCTCAGCTCCTCACCCAGGCTGGCCCCATGGGATGAAGGTCCCCACTGGGGGGCTTGGCCAGCCTGCTAACAGTCATCAGCCCCTCACCCAGGCTGGCCAGGCATGCCAGCAGATGGACATCCTCCAAGGGATCCCAGACTGCGAGAGGTCACAGGCTGGGTTAAGGGACCTCCCCGAGTGCAAAAATTTTTGTGCACCGGGCTCCTAGCATATATATATATATTTTTTTTCTTAATCCCTTCATCTTCTCTCATCCAGCTCCTCAAACCCTTCCCCTCTGACAATTGTCAAGTCTGTTCCATGTATCTATGTCACTGATTCTATTTTGTTCATCAATTCAACCAAGATGCTTTTATTTTTTTAAACATATTTTATTGATTTTTTTCACAGAGAGGAAGGGAGAGGGACAGAGAGTTAGAAACAGCAATGAGAGAGAAACATCAATCAGCTGCCTCTTGCACACCTCCTACTGGAGATGTGCCTGCAACCAAGGTACATGCCCTTGACCAGAATCGAACCTGGGACCCTTCAGTCCATAGGCTGACGCTCTATCCACTGAGCCAAACCGGTCAGGGCAACCAAGATGCTTTTAAATAGGCTTACACATCGCGTGGGGGGGGGTAGATAAAAATTTTACAATGGCAGGTTTTCTTATAAATGCTTTAAGAAAAGGGAGATCTGGTGCCCAGAGTTAGGAAGAAGCCTGTCTAAAATTTAGTCAAGCCGAAGTCAGTCTCCATCACAGAGTCTGTTGCTCCCCTTTTTCTTTTTAAGTAGAATTCAAAGTTTGATGCTAGGCACATGGCAGACTTAGTAAATCAAACACACCGTAACCTGTTTTGCCGGTAAGTACGCCCTTGGAGTTAATTCTGGACAATGAGAAGGGAGTGGACATGGAGTACTTGCCTACAGAGAGGAAAGAGCCTTGGCCGCTTCTTGGTCTTCCTCATGCTCTAGACGAAGTACAGACAAGACAGTAGGAGCTGGAACAGAGATCTGAATTTACAACATAGAAGCCACAGGTTGTGGATGGCAGAGTAAAATGATAGCAGGATCCCGAATCCTGTTAAAAATGGTATTTTTAAAGCTAAACTCATGGCTCTCCTACATATACAAAAATTAGCATGTACTAAAGATTTTATCTAAATCATTAATGAAGGAAACTGATAAGGTGTTAATCAGTTCAGAAGAGAATGTGAAGAACAGAATATTTTATGGATCCAGAATATTATAGTGAATGTGAAAATATAACCAAAACAGGGAGTGGAGCTTGTCTCTTGACACTGCATTCATTTGTATCTGTATAAAGAAGAATAATTTTGCATTGGTATTAATTAGCTAAATTACCACAGTTGTAAAATAGCTCCCACAAATTTAGAATCAGCCAACTCTAAAGGGTGGACTATATATAGGTAGTGCTAAATTTTCCATTGAGAACATTTTTACCATTTTTTCTACATTCTCCTACTTTGTGCAATGGCCAAATCTTAAGCTAAATGCTATTTACTGGTTATTAAATATATTCTGTCTTGAAATATCTCATTGAAGCTTTAAAAAAATATGTGAATGCAGTTAAAATTTCTATCTCTTCTTTACTGTCTCCCAATACAATTACTCTGAGGCATCCATAGAAACATTCTTCAAATATTTGCAGATCTATTATTTAGAGCCTAATTTGATATTATACTAGGAAAAAAAAACCTGACCAGAAAGATCCACATATTAAACTCCATCTTCTGTGAAACAAGCTTATAAATGAATTTAAGCTCTTGCATTATTTAAAAATGGAAGATGCCAGCATAACGCCTCTCTGTTCAATGCTAACATTAACCACACTAGTGCTTTGAGCTTTGCAACATTTCCATAAAAAGGAGATTTCTCCCTCATAGCAAAAGCCATTTGGGAACAGAGTTGGAAAGATGGTCTCGACAATAAGCTCCCATTGCTGATTTTAATTCTCAAATTATGTAGTAAAATTGAAGTGGTAACATTTTAGAAACCAAATATACCTAAGATATGACATTTATTTGTGAAAAGTGAGTACAATGTTCACGTAGATCATTGAGTACGTGTTCACCATTAAATTCAACCTACTATTTCATTTAACCTTTTCCCTGAGAAGCTAGCAGGAAGTTGAATTAATTTATTTGTACTTTTTCCTCATTCAGTCTGCATTAACTGATTCTATGATTATGGTGAATGCACAAGTAGAAATTGAGTACAAGAAATATTGTTAATTTTCCAGAAGTAACTTCAAAATTATTATTAATATATAATAAAGATATTAAGAGTAGCACTATTGCTAGATAACTTTCTGTGTATCAGGTAATTTGCAAAGGATTATTGTAATATCTCACCATAAATACTCATGTATTCTTTTATTTATTCAAAAGTAGTCCATCATTTTCTGCATGCCCCATCTTTGTTTTGATCATTAATCCTATACTAGAGGCCCAATGCATGAAATTCATGCATGGGTAGGGTCCCTAGGCCTGGCCAGCAATCAGGGGCAATCTGTGGGACAGCTGGTCAGGCGATCTGGGGTTTCCACTGGCACCCATCTTGGCTGGCATGAAACCTGCAGACTAAAGGAAGCTCCTGGGTTGAGCATCTGCCCCCTGGTGGTCAGTGCACATCATAGCAACAGGTCTTTCCACCAGGCTTTCTGCCATTCAGTCGATTTGCATATTAGCCTTTCATTATGTAGGATAATAAAAGGCTAATATGCAAATTGTCCCCTCAGGAGTTTGACTGCTCACTTGATGTGTGGTGACCACCACAGGGTGGAGCAGAATGAAGGATTGCCCGGCCAGCTGGCTGCTGGCAGCTAGGGGAAGGAAGACCTCAATTGGCCTTGTTCGCCAGCCAGGCCAAAGGACCCTATCTGTGCATGAATTTCATGCACCAGTCCTCCAGTAGTACATAAATGAACCAATCTGAGAGTTCCTGAACTAATATAACCAGGTTCACTTTATGGGCATGTGACCTGTGCCCCATATTCAGAACTCATTTCTTAGATTAATGCCTCCTACTTTTACTACTTGAAATTTTAAATTTTATTTAAACTTGTGTTTTGTATGTGAAGACTGATGTGATAATAGAGAAAAAACATGACCCAAAGAGGTATATACAAAGAGGTAGGCATGTTTCCTTCCTGCACCATTCATGTATAGCATTTATGATGCCCCAGAATCACAGAATTCTGGTAGACCATTGATACATGAAAATTCAGTGGGACTCAAAGTAAATACAAGATAACATTTTCAACCCTTATACAGAAAGTGAATACAAAGAAGTAAAGAGAAAGATAGTCAAACAATTTTGGTCATAGTTCTTCCAACTGTCTTCATTTTAATTGAGCTTGGTATGTTATTGGTACTATCTTATTTTATTTTTTAAAATCTTTACCCGAGGATATTTTTCCATTGATTTTAGAGAGAGTGGGACAGAGAGGGAAAGGCAGGGAGAAATATCAATGTGAGAGAAACACATCAATTGGTTGCCTCCTGCATACACCCCAACCAGGGCTCAAGCCGGGGAGGAGCCTACAACCGAGGTACATGCCCTTGACCAGAATCTAACCCAAGACCCTTTGATCCCCAGGTTGACGCTCTATCCACTGAGCCAAACTGACTAGGGCTCTGTACTAATTTTGTTTAAAGTGTCTTTATAAACATAATTTCTGGTTTAACATTGAAGCAGAAATTCACTTTATATCCCGATAGGAACAGGAATAGAATACTTTGTGAGTAACAACGAAGCATGAGCCTGCCATTTGAAAAATGACACAATTCCATATTTCCTTGGAAGCCTCAGCCAAGTGTTTTGAGCCTTTTCTACTCACAGCACGGTCCTGAGTACCTGGCTGCTTATTAGAAATGTAGAGGCTTAGGCTTCATTCCAGATCTACTAAATTAGAATCTACTTTTAACAAGCTCCCTGGGTTATTTCTATACTTAAAGTGTGAGAATTACTGCTTTGAGGCTCTATAATACTATATTCCTGAAACACATACAGAAGGATTCTGATTATGAACTCTCCTAAAGGCAGGAGAAATTGCCAAATGCCTTGAATTTTTAAAATAAATTTCAAAACCATAGGCTGTGGGAGTGATTAACATGTTATCCAGTACTGTTGCTGATGTAATAATGTAATTGGTCACATTTCCTTTTCACTGTGGTACATCAGGATGTGTCTAACAATAAAAGTATATTCAGTTCATTGAAATACATAATTTCCCCCAATTTGTAGATGAGGAAACTGATACAGTGAAAGGTGTTAAATGAATGCATTCTTTCTAAAATGCGAATTATGTAGTGAGAAGACAATTGCTAAAAAAGAAATGCTACTCCTCAAAGAATGGTAGTTCTGTAGAAAATGAGTAAAAAATCTCTATTTCTGCCCAGTCAGATAAGTCAGCTCCATTCTTAGTTTTGTCCCTGTTTGGGAAATTGCAGTTTCTATAAAAAATGGACATAATAGTCATTTCTTATGGAGATATGAAAATACCGTTTAGACAAAATTTTAAAATGCAGAATACTGCACAGGACAAAGAGCATCCGGAGATAAAATCCAAAAGAACTAATAGGACACAAATTAGGAGAAAAACAATTTGACTATTATAGGTATATCAAGCTTTCATGATTTTCACATGGTAACTACTCTGCATATTCAGTGAATTTATTATTTATTTTCCTCTTTATTTTTTTCATCATCATTTATCCCCCCTATACTCTCCTCCACCTCCATCCTCCCACTACCACCCTGCAGTCACCACACTGTTGTCCCTGTTCATGAGTATCTTTCTCTCTCTCTCTCTTTTTTTCTCAATCCCCCCAAGCCCCCTACCCCAGCTATTAGTCTATTCTCAAAATAGAGACAGGGTCATAGACAGCATTTAGTAAACTTGAGACATGGTCATATATCAATGCCAAGTGGATCTGCAAATAGTGAGCCATGAAAGGCAAACATCTCAGCACAGTCTAGAATGACAAATAGACCTCAAAAATCTGTAGCACAAGGTTTCTACATGGTTTGATATCTACTTAAAAAAATGGAGATGTGTCTAATTTGGGACTTTGTGTGAAGTTCTTAGTGGATGTGTTGAGAATGAATGAGCATATACTCTCATTAGAGCTTCATACGATTTTCTGTGAATAACCGTATACAGTGAACCTCAGAAAATATATAGGAGTTCTTACATAGTTTCTATGTCCTCATTACTCAGACATTGGTAATAAATCTTAATCTGTCAGACTAACAGAATATTTCTGTGTTCATCTTCCTCCACTTTCTGAAGACTTTGAAAGTAGATTCCTTTTATGTTTTGTGCTGCTGTGTCTCAACTTTGCTGGTGCCGGAAGAGTTTCCTATTACCTACTTCTTGCATCAAGGTTCATGTACTTGAGATTCTGGCCTTTGTTTTCATAAAAATCATCCAAAGTTCAATCTTTAAAAATTGGTTTATAAAATTAATTTCTATGAGGAGAATTACTTTTCTCAAACTTGATCTAGAATATTCAGATTGCCTGCTTTACTTATTAATCCTTAAAATGTTTTATGTTTAATATTTTAATTAGAAAATAAATTCCCAAACAATAATGCCATGAATTCAGATTTTTCTCATGTTTAAAATCTACTACACATATGATCCCAAAGGCCCTTGAATATGTTCATATAAGTAAATTTGAACTGGATGAGTTTAGTTAAAAATCACAACATGAATACATTTGTTTTCAAAAACTACACATATTCATGGGATAAATTTAGCCAGACTCCATGGTTATTTTGAGTTGAAATAAAATTATGAATTGATGAGGTAATAGCTCACTTGCTATTCAGGGGGGAAAAACAAGAACAAGATTTTATTTGATTATATTTTTGATGTATTTTCTTCAATTTATAACATTATGTTGAAGGAAAATGTTCAAAGTGTAAAATAGATCTGTAAAGACTTCTTTCTTCTCTTGGACTTACTGAATATGTATGTGCAGTAGCCAGGTCTAGATTTGCTTGTGTGAGCAAACTAATAGTGAGGTAACTTTCTACATGCATGCTGTTTAAATTGTTAGGAAACAATTTGTCAAGGAGATCATTTATATGAACTAAAATTATTTGAAAATTAAAAATTTTAAATATCTTAACCTGTAAAAATAAATAAAATAGGTTTACTTTTATATTCTTGAAGTGAATACAAATCTGTCATAAAAATCCTTATCATTTGATTTGTCTGTTTACTCATAAGTATACATGATAATATTTATATGATAAGACTTTCACTTATAATAAACTTGACTCAAAGCTCCTAAATATATCTCAGTCGTTAATATCATGTCTTCATTACAATAGAAAATGGAATAAATTATTCCAACTTAGAAAAGAAAAAAGATAGTTATTTTGAACAGAGTCTGAAAATAAGTAATAGGAGGGAGCTAATTTGAAAAATGATCATTTTATTATTTTGGACATTATCAAGAGCTAGGTTTCACAAATAAGTCAATTAAATTTGAAGGAAAAGTATATAATTTAATAACAGAAAGGGGAAGTTTATTTGGGGAAAACATACATTGAAATGTTTAATATATTTCTGAAGTAGGTAAAACTCAAAATTTTTCATGAAGGGTTATAACAAGAACTTAATAATAATAATAAGATAATAATCCTTTTATTTAAACAAGTGATATAATTGAAATATTACATTTATTTTAAAAATTTTACCTTTACTCTGACAAGTTGAAACATGGAGGTAATTACTCATGCATACTTCAGTATCATAAAACAAAATCTTAACTAATAAAAGCATAATATTGAAATTAACCATCGCTTTGGGACACCTACCAGCCAATCAGAGTGACTGTATGCAAATTAACCCAGCCAACATGGCGGCCGCCACTTACGGAGTAAATGGTAGCTTCCATTGCAGCAGGAGTGAAAATGAAACTGTCTGTGCACCGGCTTGGCTAATCCTCGCTCAAAACAAAACATGTTTGCAACAAAGTATAAATCATAGAATCTTCAGGAGCTGAAGGAAACAGCAGGCCTGGCCTGAGTCTAAGAGTAACATTGTTTTATTATAGAAGCTGCGAGCTGAAGCAGAAACGAGGCTTCTCATTAGGCCTCGCCTTAAAGGAACAGCATCAATTATAGAAGATAAACAAACCCCAGAAACCTGCTTCCAGCCAGCCTTGCTGGGACATTGGGTCAATGGGAGCTGTGGGCAGGCTTAAAGCCCCTCACCCAGGCTGGTCAGGCACATCAGCAGGTGGACATCCCCCAAGGGGTCCCAGACTGTGAGAGGGCACAGGCCGGGCTGAGGGACCCCTGAGTGCACAGAGCTGCTGCAGGGCAGAACAGCGCAGGACCCAGGACCAGTGAGTGGGAAAGAGGCGGCAGGGTTGGCGGCCTGCTTGGTGGCTCCCCAGGCCCCTTGCGGGGCACTGGGGAGCGTGAAAGAGGTGGTGGGGGCGAGGGCCTGCTTGGCGGCTCCTCAGGCCCTTTGAGGGGCACCGGGGAGCGGGTAAGAGGTGGTAGGGGCGAGGGCCTGCTTGGCGGCTCCTCAGGCCCTTTGAGGGGCACCAGGGAGCGGGTAAGCATTGGCAGGAGGTCGGCGGCCTGCTTGCCTGCTGCCCAGGCCCTTTGAGGGGCATCGGGGAGCGGGAAAGAGGCATCAGGGGGTCAGTGGCCTGCTTGGTGGGCTTCCCAGGCCGCTTGCAGGGCACCAGGAGCGGGAAAGCAAGGCAGCGGGACAGGGAGCAGGAAAGAGACAGTGGGGGGTCTCGGCCTGCTTGGTGACTTCCCAGGCCCTTTGCGGGGCACTGGGGAGCAGAAAAGCAAGGCTGCAGGGGCCGGGGTCCTGCTTGGAGGCTCCCCAGACCCCTTGGCAGTACTGGGGAGTGGGAAAAGAAAGCAGCAGGGGACAGGTGAGTGGGAAAGAGTTGGCGGCCTGCTTGGCTGCTCCCCAGGCCCTTTGCGGGGCACTGGGAAGCGGGAAAGCAAGCTCTTGGGGACTGGGGGCCTGCTTGGCGGCTCCCCAGGTCCCTTCCAGGGATCAGGGAGCAGGAAAAGGCTGGCCTGACCACGAGGCGGGGTTTTCCCTGCTTTCTAGTGGCTGGAGGAAGATGGGCAGTAGGCAAGCTTGAGAGGCAGGCAGCACCCAGCCTTGGCCACAGCTCAAAAAAGAGAACAACATGCAGGGGAGGGCAAGAGTCTGAGAGATCAACATAGAGGGGGTGCCTGCTCCAAGCCTCCACGGTGTGCCTGGGGGCAGGCCCCTAGCAAGTAGACACACACAGGAAGACTCCTCCAAGCCACAGATGTGGTTGGGGGCAGGTACCCAGTGGCGACACACACACACACACACACACACACACAAAAGGCGCCTGGCAAACTGGGGCTATCATAGGACATCCACTGAGGGGTTCCAGACTGTGAGAGGGGCCAGGCTGGGCTGAGGGACCCCCACCCTCCCCTCGTGCATGAATTTTGTGCACCAGGCCCCTAGTATTAATATAATGTCAGTTTTATATGCAAAATTATATTTAAGTAATATTTTAAATGAAACCAGAGTAACTACTGGATTTGTTGTTAAATTAATATTCCTTCAATTTTGCTTTTGAAGAAAAGCAAGAGGAAGGGAAATTAACAAATGAGGTACCATACTAGTTTTTTTAAACATCTCTGTTTATCTCATAAATTATTTGCAATAGGAATTATTACACTACTTGACACAAAAGGAAACAGAAGTTCAGAGAGGCAGAGAACTTGGGAAAACCTAATTGGTGGAGGAGTTTAAAATTTAAGATGGAAATGTGATTTAAAATTGTATTTGTCCTATAAGATATTATATTTAATCAATATGAAAACACATGCTATTGTTCACATGTCTGGAGTTGGGAAAGATGATCTGATAAGTGATGACATCAATAAATAATATACCACTCTAAACTATAATTTATTGTCTGAACATGGTCCTGTCACATGCTTTGTTACTTTATTTAATTATTTGTTTCAAAATTTCACATTTGACCTTAACTATATTTTCTTCTACTTTTCCTGTCAGTCCATTTTGCAGCTTATCTCATTTAGTTTTAGAAAACAGAAATAAGAACAATAATTACCATAGATAGTTATTATGGATGTTGTAAAAATTATATTATTCTCTGTTGCTGAAACACAAAACAATTCTGACTACTTTAAGCGAAAAGAAATATGTTAAAATAGAGGCTCAGTGCACAAATTTGTGCACGGGTGAGGTCTGGTTGGCTGGCAGGCCCCGCCCCTTTTTGGAGTAGGGTGGTGATCAGGGGCGGGGCTGGCTAGGGGGAGAGACCACAGGCAGTTGGCTGGCCCCACCCTCAGTAGAGTTCCTTGTTGAACTCTCAGTTAAAGGGACAATTTGCATATTAGCCTTTTATTATATAGGATATCTCTAAAATGGACAGATAAACAGATTTACATTCTATATTTCTAGGAGTAAATCCTCAAAGCCACTGTAGTCTAGTGGAATGTCACCAATGCTTCTGGGAACCTTTGATGCAACTGCCCTTCTCCTTGGAATGGATTTCATGAGTTCTTTCTCTCTTTATTCAACTCAAGATTTAAGAATCATAGGTAGATGCTGCTGATTAGTGGAGCCTAAATCATTCGCCTCAGCAAGGGAGGCTGAAGAAGGTGACTGGATTCTGACAGTGATTTCTACAGTCCACAAAGATCCCTAAAATGAAGTAAACCCTAGATATAGTGAAAGTATTCAAATGTAACCAAACAATAGTCAATATTATCTTATCAATCATGACATTATATAAAACAGAAGTTTAAATTTTTATTCTTTATTGATTAAAGTATTACATATCTCTCTTTTTCCATCCATTGGCCTCTCCCTGACCACTCCCAAATGCCCTCACCCCCCTAGTGTCTGTGTTCATTGCTTATGCTTATATGTATACATATAAGTCCTTCGGTTGATCTCTTACCCGACCCCCAACCCCCTACTTTTCCTCTGAGGTTTGATGGTCTGTTTGATGCTTCTATGTCTCTGGAACTATTTTCGTTCATCACTTCATGTTGTTCATTATATTCCACAAATGAGTGACATAATCTGATATTTATCTTTCTCTGACTGGCTTATTTTGCTTAGCATAATGCTTTCCAGACCCATCCATGCTGTTGTGAATGGTAAGAGTTCCTTCTTTTTTACAGCAGCCTAGTATTCCATTGTGCAAATGCTGTTTTTTTTAATCCATTTATCTGCTGATGGGCACTTAGGATGTTTCTAAATCTTAGCTATTATAAATTGTGCTGCTGTGAACATAGGGGTGCATATATCCTTCTGATTGGTGTTTCTGTTTTCTTGTGTTATATTCCTGGATGAGGGATTACTGGGTCAAATGAGAGTTCCATTTTTAATTTTTTTGAAAGAAGTCCATACTCTTTTCCACAGTGGCTGCACCAGTCTGCTTTCCCTCTAGCAGTGCACGAGGGTTCCTTTCTCTCTGCATCCTCACCAGCACTTGTCATTTGTTGATTTGTTGATGATAGCCATTCTGACAGGTGTGAGATAAAACATAAATTTATGTTTGTTTATTTGTTATTCAGGAGGTTTACAAAATCAATAGAAAATTTTAAAAAATATAAGAAAAATTATTTCCATTGTATTTTTATTGAGCCTTTTATATCTAAACTAGGGGCCCGATGAACAAAATTCCTGTACTGTGTGGGGGCCATTCTCAGCCTAGCCTGCCCCCTCTCACATATTGAGAGCCCTCAATGGGTGTCCTACTGACAACTTAGGCCTGCTCCCTGCTCTCCTTGGTGAGCTGGCCTAACCCGCAGTTTGGCCTCCCTTTGTGAGAGGCGACCAGGCTAATCAGAAGAAGCCACCAGCCCCATCACCCCACTGCTGCATCCACTGCCAGTCACCACAGCCATCAAGGTGTTTTCATCAACATGGACTCCAGTCCCTTCACCATGAAAAAATGACAACTTTCTTTAGGCATTTTCAAGGTATGTCTTTCATAGGATATGATATTTCTTTCTTTTTTTTTTTTTTACTCTCACCTGAGGATATGTTTCTATTGATTTTTAGAGAATGTGGAAGAGAAAGGAAAAAAAAGAGAAACATTAAAGTGAGGGGAACACTTTGATTGCTTGCCTCCTGCATATGCCCTGACCTGGGCCCCTGCCAGAAAGAAGCCTGCAACCTAGGTACATGCCCTTGGTCAGAATTGAACCCAGACCCTGCAGTCAGTAGGCTGAGGCATTATGCACTGAGCCAAACAAGCTAGGGCAGGATATGACATTTCTTAACCCTCTAGCAGTTCACCTTTATTTTTTATTTTTTTCCTCCAGGAGTGTGGTGGAAAAACCCTAGATCACCTTTAGGGATTCTTATTACCCAAGTTACTAAGAATATTACCATACAGGGAGCTCAGCCAATGAGCAGTCAGAAAAGGTGTTTCCTCTGTAGTTCACTCCAATCACTGGCTCCACCCCTGCCCAGGCCTGTAACCTCTGGCCAAAGATGCAGACCTGGGCAGAAGACCCCCAAGCCCTTCTGATCGCTGGCTTCACAGAGTACAGGCCTCTGCGATCACCAGCTCTGATCCTGTCCCCTGCCATCGCCGGCTCTGCCCTTGCCCAACTGGCAGCCTCTGGCCAAGGCTACAGGCCTGGGGAGAGGATCCCCAGATCCCTGCTTTACTGGCTCCACCAGTGCCCAGACCCCTGTGATTGCAGGCTCTGCCCCTGCTCCCTCTGATCACTGGCTCCACCCTTTCCCATTCCTGAGGCCTCTGGCGAAGGCCTCTGGCCTGGGCAGGGGACCCCCAGTCCCCTCTGACCACCTGTTCTGCCCCTCAGGCCTGCCACCTCCCCTGCCACCTACCTGGCTAACAGGGCTGACCACTTCAGTGGCGGGGCTGAGCCTGCTTGGGCACCACCATCTTGTGGCTATCTTTGTGACAGAGTGATGCCTAATTTGCATGTTACTCTTTTATTCGATAGGATTGGATCTTCAGATTCTTCTTGAATTGTGGTATTAAGACATTCACACTGTGTAGAGTGGGGTTTCCAAATGGTTACAGTGACTATAAAATTTATCATTTTTATTAAAACATTTTGAGAGTATACTGAGGTGCTAATAATAAGATGATAATCTGCATCAAAGAACAGCCCTGGACAGCTGTTATATGAGATCATCCTGGGTGTGCACAGACACTATGCAGTGGTTCATACTACAGAGTCGCAGCTGACTGATCAACTGAAGCGCTGCTAACTTTCGTATAATCAGAAAAGAAGGGAATTAGGAGGCAACATTGGGCTATGTAATTCCAATACTGAACAAAAACTGTGATTTGTAATTATGAACAAAAGTTTAGAAATCCAGCACCAGGAAACATCTTCTGCTGTCCCAATACCCCTTAGCACACATACAAATTTCTTAAGGGGATGTGTGAACACAAAGCTGGGTAGCATATCTGCTGAAACTTCCTCAAAATCTTTACTGAACCCTTCAAGTGCTGCTGCTGAAAATCCCCAAACCCCACAGCCTTTACCTGCAATAGAAAACAGAAAAAAAGCAGCAGGAAGAAAGCTGTAATCTCTTTCAGAAATAGATTTACTTTAGATTTTAATTTGCATCTGGAGCTTATGGGAAATGTAGTTTTTAATGTTTCAACTCCATTAATATCAGAAAGCTCCCATAAGGACATTTATATTAAAATAGTGGCCAAGTCCATCTGCCATACTAACCTCAATGTTCAACTAATGTCCTTTCTCTTTACTCTGTTACATCACATGCAGAACTCCAACTTGGGCTAAATTCAGCTGTTTGAAAGAACCCATGCTACTGAACAAGGAGAAGAAAACTCATGTGTCTTTTTTTACTTAAAAATCCTGAATTTCAAATTGGAATGTGATACTACCCCTATTCTACTATACTTCGATGGTCCATGAACTCCTTTGTTCTCCTAGATGAATAATTCATGCTTAGTTTTCTGTTCTAATTATCCTCTCCAATTCCTTCTCTTCCTTCACTCTCATTAATGACCTTACTTTTTATTTTCCTGAGAGATGTAAGAATCAAAAGACATATATATATTCAACAACATTCACATATGCCCTGCTATCCTCCTGTTGCTATGGATAAACCTTTTATGCCCCCAAGTCTGAACCTTTTCTCTTTAATTAATCCCATCACTTCCTAACATACTTATGAATATTGTGCTAACAGTTAGTTGTACTACCTCCTAAATAATTATTTTTTAATTCAATCATTCCCATAAGCATAAAAACAGTTATAATTTTCTATTATAGAAAAATCCTCATGACAACTTTTGTAAATTTTTTTGTTACTTTTCACAGTAAAACCTTTGAAAAGTTGTTCTATACCCATAGTCTCCAATCAGACCGCCCTTATCCTACTTCATCGGTACTGCTTTTGTCAATGTTTCTCTAATGATCTTTTTACGTTTCTGAACACAGTGGAAAATTCCTTTCTCCCCTTTCTAAAGGAATCCTCAGTGTTGGACAATGTTTTTACTTCCTACTTCTTGAAACACATTCTGCACTTGGCTTCAAGCATATATCAACTGTCGTCTACTTTCCATGCTGCTCTTCTCCAGTCTTCTGTGCTCGTTCCCCTCATTTCCCCAATTTCTGAACATTGGAATAACTTGAGATCCACTTTTCTCTATCTCATTCAGTCCTTTAATAACTTTTTCTATTTCTTACACTTAAATAACACATATGACTGATGAATTCCTTATTTATAATTCCCACTCTGAAATCCTGATTAATATTGCAAGAACAAATTTATCTCTAAGAAATAGAATAAGCATTTCAAATGTGTAAAGTCGGATATAGAAGTTGTTAGAAAATGTACTTTCTAACAAAATTTCTTTAACATAAAATTTCCTTTCTAACATAAAATTTCCTTTCTAACATAAAACTTCCCTTCTACCATAAATTTTTTGTGAGAAAATTTTTTGCTCCTCCTGCTATCTTCTCCATCACAGAAATGGAAGCCCTTTTATTCTTAGTCATTTAAATGAAAAATCTTGAAGTCATCTTTAACTCCAGCCTTGCTTTCCCATTTCCACATTAAAATTTTTCAACAAATCTCTTCGCTTTCCCTTTAAACTTATATACAGAATTATAGCACTTCTTGCTATTCTACTAATACTAACATTATCACCACCTACCAATTCTCTACTAACTGTTCTCCCTTCCTTCAGGTTTTCTTCCATTTTAACACCTATTCTCAATATGTACACTAATACAATTTTTCTTAAAAAAATCAAATATATCAAGTCACTCCTTTGCTCATTTCCCTTTGTCTCTCTGGTGCCTGGCGCACTGTTTTACTTTGATTATTTTTTGTTATACAAATTAAGGCAAGTGTCACATTCATCTTCAGGATGCTTCATGGTCTAAAATAGCTACTGTTGCTCTAATCATCATTTACAGATGCTAGACTTGAAAAAGAACAAGAAGAAAGGAATGACATAAAGGCCTTTGCACAATGACTGTTCTTATTTAAAGGGACTCTCCCAAAAATTTAACAGAAAAGCATCCACTTTCATATACCAGTGATTGGTCACGCCTTCTATCAATAAACAGCTTGTATATTCCCTCCATTTGAATCTGGGAAGACTTGGGAATGCAGCAGAAATATTTTGAAAGTTCTAAACCTAGCCTATAAGCGGCGATTTAATGTCATTCTGTGTCCTTCTGCTCTCGTAACTCAGTTGCCATGCTGTAGGGAAGCCCAGCACTGAAAGGCCGTGGGAAGGAGATCTGGCCATAACCTTGCTGATGTCTCAGCTGAAAGCCAGCGTTCCACAGCAGACATGTGAGCGAACCGCTCCAGACAATAGCCTCCGGGTCTTCCTAGATGAGGCACCAGGTCCCATAGAACAGAGACAGGACCCCTTCCTTGTGCCTTATTCAAATCAAGGGCTCTCAGAATCCTTGAGCCCAATAAAATGGTTTCATGGCACCAACTTTGGGAATGCTTTGTTACTAAGCGATAGGCAACTGGAATATGTGCATGACATTAGTATTTGGGCTTTCAAATATAATCAAGGTTTTGCTACTAATTGTTCAACTAACATTCAGCCACAATTCCCTTTATCTTTCTGTACTTTCTAAAACATGAATATAAGTTTAGCTTTTTAATAATAGCTGTATGGATGGTAGAAGTATTAAGACCTCTCATATTAAAATTTAATTATTTTATCCTCATGCTTTTTGCCTAGTCAGAGAATTGCCTCTTGAAAATTACTTTTTGACAGTATTCCAGTGCTTTGCTCTGTAATAACCATTAGTATTGCAGATCTCAAATTTGATCCACTTCATTCTGAATAGTTTGATGAAACTTGGATTTCTGTCTTCTCTGGAAGATTTTAGGGTCTTTTCTTTATATCCTCAGTGCTACAAAATTCCATCACATTCTGTCTCAGCATGAAACACTTTTTAATTCATTAAAAACGAGCACTCAGCAGATATTGTTAATCTTGAAAACATGTTGCTTTTGGTTCTGTGGAATGATATTGTACTTCTTCGGTAATTTTCTCCCACTATTTCACTTGTTTTCTTTTCCCTCAGAAGCTCCTATTATTAAAATGTTGGGATGCCTAGAGTAATCCTCTGGTTTCATTTTCTCTGTTTGCTTTTCATCAACTTTCTGAAATGTGTTCTCAATTTTAATTTCTGAATGTTCGTTTCCTCTGTGTTCTTTGTACTTGAAAAGTAAAATATGTATTTTTCTGTTGTTTCTCTTGTGGTTCTCTCCTTTCAGGGTATGTTTTTTCTTTGAATTGGTCATAATTTTGGCAATGTTTTCATATGTAAGGTTTAGGTTATTAAAGTCAAAGCACCAACTACACAGCATAAATGGATTTTGTCAGAAATGTTTTAATTTTTTGGAATTTCAAGTAACTTTGGTATATTCTTAAAAAGCAGGAAGCTTATACCTTCTTGGTGATAGCTCTAAGTTCTCTCGCCTCCATAATTATGAAATCTTTTTCAGAAGTCATTTGAAGTTTATCACTATGAAAATATCATAGTTGCCAGGTTTTGCTTGTAAGAGGTGAAGGAGACTGAGGAGCCTAAATGGCAATGTTCTCTTTATAGCTGTCCCTCGATTATTCATGTGGATTTTGCTTCACTTCCATTCCCCACTTTGTGTTCTTAAGGATTCTGTACCAGAATCCTCTTTAAAACTTCTCTTAGAAAAATGACTCCTGCTTATACTATTGCTTTCTCCTCTGTGTATTCTTTTTTATTTTTAGATTAGACACCAAAACAATCTCATCCACTTCATTCTTCCCCAATTATTTTCAGTTTTATTAACTCAAAATATCCTCATTTCCATCCCATCAACAGGGATCAACAGGTTATGCTATGCCTGTGCTCAATCCTACCTTCTAGGCAAGGGTCCCTATCTGTTATGTTTGTTTATTTACTCTAATGTCAGTAGGGAGTAGATTTCTATAAGAACAAAAGTGTACTTCTCCCAGCAGTTTCTTTAAATGGTTTGACATGGAAATGATTTTTGTTAGCCTTTTTTCCTTCCTTCCTTCCTTCCTTCCTTCCTTCCTTCCTTCCTTCCTTCCTTCCTTCCTTCCTTCCTTCCTTCCTTCCTTCTTTCCTTCTTCTTCTTCTTCTTCTTCTTCTTCTTCTTCTTCTTCTTCTTCTTCTTCTTCTTCTTCTTCTTCTTCTTCTTCTTCTTGTAAGGGCAAATATAGGCTATGATATTAGCGTAGAGTATGTGCTTTACTCTGAATCCTGTAGGCAATAGATTGAATGTTGAAAATACATATGTAACAAGATTAAAACACAAGATTTGTGTTTCAGGATGATTATTTTGGTAACTCTCAACAAAACTGGAGAGAGAGGTTTTCCCATGTGTTAGGATAGTGTAGCCATTGTCAGAATGGGGACATGGTAAAATTGCAA
>PVJC01011175.1:0-42098 GCA_004026665.1 Murina feae
GGAGTGGACTGACAATTTTCGGGGGTTAAGGGTGTTGGGGATGCGTGAAGAGACTGGACAATAATTGTACACCTATGGATGAGGACAATGGGGGGGGCAAGGTCAGAGGTTGGGGTGGGAATTGGGAGGAGGGGAGCTATGGGGGGAAAAAGAGGAACAACTGTAATAATCTGAACAATAAAGATAAATTAAAAAAAAACAAAGTTACCAAATTAAAGTATACAATAGTTTTTTAAAAATATGTTTTATTGATTTTTTACAGAGAGGAAGGGAGAGGAATAGATGGTTAGAAATATCTATCCACCGACGCTCTATCCACTGAGCCAAACCGGTTAGGGCAATAGTTTTGAGTATATTCAGATTCGTTCTGCCATCACAATTTTACATTTTAATCACTTTCCAAAGAAATCCTGTACCCAAATCCTAGGCAATCACCGATTTGTCTCTATGGGTTTGCCTATTCTAGACATTTTATATGAATGGAATCTCAAAATATATGGTCCTTTATAACTAGCTTCTTTCACTTAGCTTGTTTTCGGGGTTCATACATGTTGTAGCATGTATCAGCACTCATTCCTTTTTATTACCAAGTAATATTCCATGGTATGAATAGAGCACATTTTATTTATCTATTCATCAGTTGACGGACATTTGGGTTACTTCTACCTTTCGACTATCATGACTAATACTTTTATGAGCATTCATGGCCCTGGCCAGTGTGACCAGAAAGGTTATCAGTTTGATTCCAGTCAGGGCCTGGATTGTGAGCTCAATCCCAGGTGGGTGGCATGCAGGAGGCAACTGGTTTCTCTCTCTCTCCCTTCCTTTCTAAAATCAACAGCAACAAAAAACTTAATAGGAGAACTAATAAAACAAATAAAAACCTCTCCAATCTTCATAAAAAAAATAAAAACTCTTGTGGCATACCAGTTGTAAATTGGTGATGTAAGCAAACCCCCCCAATTTTGTTGTGTTCAGTCTGATTTTTAACTGCAGTACAGCCCAGTCTGAGATGAATAGTTTACTCTCCCAGCTTTTCCCTTAAAAACCAGAGTAAGAATCATGTATTTCCCATAAAATACGCAGACCACATAGCATAGTTTTAACAGAATCAGCAGATGCTCATTTTGCCACATAAAACAAACTTTCAGAGTATATACTTCCCTTCAGAGATCCATTGCCACTCCCAGCTCCATTCTTCTGACAGAATGGCAGGCACTTAGTAAATTCTGGCTCACTGAACAAATCGCAATTTTGCTTTTCTTTCTTCCCTTGAAATGGCCCAACATGAATAAAGAATGACAATAAAAATAATTAGGAGGAGTATTAAGCTAGGATTTCCTACATTTGGACAGCAGTAGGGACAGGAAATCCTTCTCCATCCTACCATGTTGGGGAAAGTGGCTTGGACTTGGAAACTCTATTTACCACATTAGAACCTAGTGTCCAAACCCACAGGATTTGAGAGTTACCATTTCTTTATCACCCTTCCAATAGATTACTGATCCTGATCATCCTGGCTCTGAAATCATTTCAATTGTGGTCTGTTCTCCTTTCCTGCTTCTCCTTAGTTCAGCTTTCTCTCTCTCTCTCTCACTTTGGCTATTTTAACAGGTGAACTAACTCCCTGTCTCACCCACCCACTCAGAGGTAATTTCTTCATTGCTCCCTAAAATGCAATCTGAGCATGACTTCCCTCTATGTACAATTTCCAGTCTCATACAGGAGTAAGGCCTAATCCTTCTGCAAAGCACAAAAGATTCTGATCTGGCTCCTGCTTACCTCTCTAGCCACATTTTCCACCAGTTCCCATATAAAACCCCACATCAACTTGTATTTCTCTGAATATGATTGCGTTTATAGATTGGTACCTGAATGTTTCCTCTGCCTTAAATGCCTTTCCCTATTCCTGGAGAATTCCAACTCACCTTCAAAACCCAGTTCAAGTATCTGTCTTATGAGGTTTCCCCTGACCATCTCTGGCTCCCACCCAGTCGAAGGTGATTACCAACTCCCCAGGGCTACCAGTAAGCCTGGACACACCTGTTATTGCACAACACTGACAGTATTTGTTTATGTGGCGTTTCCTCTGGTAGATTGTGAACAATTTGTGGGTCATGGTCCCTGGCAGAGAGGAGGCGCTCTGTGTTTTGTTAAAGGTGATAAGTTAGGCTGTCAGATAGTGATGAGCTGGGGTGGAGTCTAATCCCCCAGCCAGTGTCTCTGGAACATGACCATGGTAGCAGAATGGGAAGAACTAAATTCACCACAAGAAATTATTTAGTCAACCTATACATGTTCAAGTTTTATTACAAAGTATGATGGGCAGAAAATAAGGTCTTATACAGGAGGCTGAAACAGAATGAAAGGGCAAAAATTAGGTTTAATATACTCAGAAAGCAAGAAATAAAGTCATAGACATAACACTCCACTTTCAGGTGCCTTTGAAATAGCCGTCAATGGGGATTTACCATTGTGGTTTCACAGCACAGTGTTAAAATTTTATTATAAGCCCTGTGTACAATCAGTCCTGTGAAAATAATTTCTTAAAAAGCAAAATAGTTACAGTACAGTTGTGTAAAGGGCAGCTTCCTCCCCACCTGACCATAGGATGCCACAAAATCCATAGTATAGAGGAAAAGTTTAAATATGTAACAAGAAAGTAAGTTTAGACACACTAGGCTAGATTGATTGGCTAGAGCGTAACATTTCAGAGAACAAGAAATCTCCATTTCTACAGAGAGGTTTGTACAATCATGCTACAAATTCACACTAAGGGGAGGAGGAATGGAAAGTCACTGAGGGGGATCATAAAATACACAGGAACCAAAGCAAATGATTCATACTTGACTCAAGCAAGTCAAAGCTTTAGCTCAACAAGTTTCATAACATACTGTACACAATCAACCCAAGGTGAGAACATTTCTTTTAAATAGCAGGTATCACAAATTCATATTTACTCACTTGTCCCAAAGGTGGGCACTTAAAGTTTTCCAGCTGTTACACAGACTGCCAACATCTTTCGTCTTGAGTTCATATTTCCATTAGCTTATTTGTTTCTGGTTTTAATACCAGTCCAAGCCTCTTTGGAAAGGCACCTGCATGTCCCATATTTTAAAAATAACATCCAGAAAGTAGCCTGAGAGGACCTGGCCCATACTATTTGCCTTTGACCATTAGCAGCAATGACAACTGTGGGAGAAGAAAAGGGTGCAGATGGGGGAGGTGGGCAAGGCTCTGCAACGTGAGACTTTCTCAGTAGCTAGTTCAGCTGGTACAGAAAAGACAATTCTTAGAGAGCCTGGCCCCAAGTTCATAGTGACTGCTCGGTTCAGCCTTCCTCCCAGGGAAAACTGAAGTGCCAAGCATGACGCTCCTTCCTCATCCTGAAGGGTTGACAGTAAAGGGGAGTCTGCTTTGAGACTTCTGCTTCGATGGTCTCCCTTACCCCAAGTCAGGCAATGGAAGGAACTGCCAAATTCTCAAACTGGAGAAGGTGGAGAGACGGTACTGGGCAGGCACTGCCATGTTTGGAAACCCTAGCAGCTTCTGCACAGCCTAGGAATTTAAAGCCCAGGCTGCAGCAGGGAGAAAGTTCTATAGTGGAAAGGGAGTGGGAAGAGAAGGGGACGAGAAAAGGGAGGTGTAGGGAAATTTAGCATGACTGTTTACCACCTCTGCTTCTTCGGCTCCCTACAAACCTACAACCAAGAAGAGCCATGGTCTCGAACGATCACGGACTCCCAAGACCTGATTTCTACCAGCAAACATCACATAACACTGCACTGCTGCAGGGAGGGGCTCCATGCTCTAAGCTGTCATCCTGTCCGCCAGTTACCCAGTATCACACATTCATCGGGTGATGAATGGTCCCTGACACAGTCTCACTCCATGCCACACAGCAGTCTGAATACTTCCTCACCTCAGGCCATCACTGCCCTCTAATACTTTCTCCTTTGATCTAAAGCAACACTTATCACTGATTTTCTCACACATCCTAAAATGCCTCCTAAAATTTCGGCCACAACTATCATCAAACCTTGTAGAAGTCTCAATTTTTTGTTTCTTCCCAAATCTTAACCAGTTCTTTGAGAGCCAATCCTGGTTCTGGTAAGAAATTCTCACCTCACTATCAAGTATCTCCCATCTTCAAGTCCTCATCTTGCAGCCTGATTCCTACCTCGAAGGAGAAGTTCCAACTCTCCGGAGTGTAAACACTCAAGCTCTTGAAGGTTTGTACCCATTTACCAGCTCTCTGATTTGGAACCTGAGGCCTAATTTATTCAGCACTTCCTCCTCTCCCTTCAGAGGAGACAAGAAAAACAAAGGCAGCTTCAGCTCAGGGGCCGAGAACAAGTCGAAGGGTCACCAGAGCAAGAGGCCAGAAAGGTGAGTGGCCTTTCCAGTGAAGTGCTGGCAGCTGCTCTTCTCCCTTTGGAGGAGAGATCTAGCTCTGCTCTCTGCCTGTCAATTTGAGAACCTAAACAAACTAAACAGACACTGGCTCTTGAAACTACAACAGATCTCTGCTTCCTGGAACATGGCTGGCTAAGAGGCATTCTCAATCTTGAAACTATAGAAATCCCCTCCTCAGCCATGAGGCCATTTGGCCTGTGGCATAAAGAGAGGGTGAGAACCAGGACTTCCAAATCCCAGCATCCCAGCAACCGTGAGTGTGTGTTTGCTCAGGGAGCATGGGAGTCTCACCTGGGCCCCAGGTGGGATGTCAGGGCTGCACTGTGGGGCCTAAGGACAGTGGTAGAGCTAGGAAAGAGTCCACATGGCAAGAGGGGAAAAAAAAAAAATCAAAAGCTGTAGATTTACAGAATAAATAGCAACTTTACCCAAATATATTCTAATTACTATTAACTAATTTTTTTCTCCAGGTAGTTTTTGAATTCTAGTTGTGCAAATCCCACCATTCAGACCAGGCTTAGGTGCAGATCAGGGAAGGGATCTTAAATCAGATCTCAGTACAGTTAAGCCCTGCCACAGCAGGACCAGCTCCCTCTTCCACTCTGATTTCCATTTCAGACCCTTTTTCACAAGAAGGAACTGATGGCCTCATAGAGCAAACAGCCATCAATTTAGACTTGCGACCCTTACGAGAAGGGCCTTGGAGCCACCAAACATAACTACAAGCAGAGAAGGGTTCTGAGCAAGAATTGCTCACTTCACATCTCCGAATGACACGCTGCAAATCTGGTAAATGCAAGAGCCTAAACCGCAAGCAGCTGAATAGCCAAAGAGGCCCCAAACCAGAATAAAAAAGTAAAAAGGCAGAAAGGAAAATACTCTAACAAAAGAACCTTTTACTTTGGGACAAGCCCTTGTGTAGTAAAGCAAAAGAGCTTTGGGGATAAAAATACATCTGCTTCTGATAAGGAAGACTCAACCACAGGGTTCAAAAGAACAGGGTTCAAAAGGGCTCAGAAGAACAAAGCTAACTGTCTTATTTCTCAAGAGCAGGGGAGAGCCTAAGTGGACAAAACCATCAACCTGGTTTGCTACTCTAGGGGGCAGAGCAAGATGAACCGGGCAGCCTCCTGCTCAGACTCTGAGCGTGTCCCAAACTCAGCCTACTACCAGTGACATCCAAGCCCCTCCATGGAACTCATTCACATAATGGAAACAGACCCCTGCACTCTGCAAGTTCAAATACTGCTTAAACCTAAACTGGAGCTCCTAACTGGCTGACCCTGGGTCTCTGATTCTTTTTGTAACTATGTATTTGATGGCCTGAAATCATGACGGCCTCCCTTACAAGAGCTGAGAGTCTCCCGTACTCTAAAAGAGATCTTGTTCAGGGTTAGATGAACAGATTGTGTGCCTCTCAAGCCGGAGTCTCTCACCTCAGAGCTCTCAATCCAAAGAGTGGCTGATATACCACCAGTCACAGTTAACTAAACAAACAGCGATAACCAAGTTCAACTTATAGATCATTCTTGTCCATCATTCAAGACATGAAACAGAATGGCCTAGGGTTTTGATTTGGAGGGAAAAACAGACTCGGAAACTATGTACTGGAAATATGCTCTAGGCTCAGCTTTCCTGAAACTACTCCCCTCAAGTCAGGTACCCCAATCAGCCTTTTTCTGCTCTAGCATATTCCCAATAGGTCCCAGTGGGGTTGGACAGAGGTACTTAGGTGAGTAACAGAAGGCTTCACCCGTGTGTTTTGGAGCCCAGAATGCCCTTGAGAAGAGCCAGACTGAAAAAAGGTGTGAGAGCTGGCTGACTTCAGAGCACCAAGGCGGTTTGGGACTCCCAGTCAGGTCTGTTCTGCTCAGGCAGTGATGCAAGAAGGCAAACTGCTCATGGGGTCAAGTGCCTTGTGCCAGATTCGGGCACTGAGGGAGGAGAGGAAGGTGCTATTAGGGAGGACTATGAAACAAAGGAAGAAACCAGAGAGTAAAATTCTTTTCATAAAAAAATTAGCCTGATAGATAAAAAATATACAAAGTTGAAATTTGTTACAGACATTAATAATAGGAGGAAAGACAACTTCAAATTGGTATTTGTTCCCACTTAAGTGCTAACACGGACATGGACACAGATTGCTGCCTTGGGCAACAGACAGACAGAGACATCTGGGGCAGATGAATACAAACATAGCCAATGCCTGTAATGCTCATTAACACAACGGCTGACAAACTAATATACAGAAATTTTTAATTGAGGAACTAAAGAAGAAGAAAGGAGAGAAAAATCTTAAAACTCAGCCCTGGGCTGAGGAGGTGCCACACAGCCCTGAGTGTAGCACAGAGAGCAATGGGGTGACTGGCCAGGAACTCCTAGAGCAGCTTCTGGTAACAGTGGGTGCAAAGCAATGAAAGACACACTGGCCACTGGAAACATGTTTCTTCTTACTTTGGGGTGGGGCAGAGGGGGGAAACACAAAAGCCCCTGCCTCGGGAACATGGCGCCTCCAACACTACACTCTGAGTATCTCCAGGCAGTTGTTGTAGCAAATGGCGATCCAGTCGGGCTGAGTCGATGCCCACTGCACATTGTTGATCTCTCCCTCAGCTGTGTAGGCCAGGATAGGGTCCTCGATGGCCCGGGGCATTTGCTGGATGTCCCAGATGAGAGCCTGATGGTCATCCGCTGGTGGCAGAGAAAGGCAGAAAGCAAGGTCACAACTCAGGCAAAGAGGATAATGATCCCTACATTTGGTGATGCTGGTGGTCAGTTTACAAAACATTTGCTCACCAAAACCCAGTGAGAAAGATTTTATTTTAATCCCCCATTTTATAGATGAGGAAACTGAAATTCTGAAATTTAAAGGACTTGCCCCAAACCACAGAGCAATGTAGTCAGTGAGTGGCAGAGCCAGAACTCAAAGCTAGCCTCTGGCCATCCAGGGCTATGTTCACTGCAATGGAGACAGGTGAGAGAATGGGACCTGGTGGCCATCTCTCATCCTGTAGCACACACCAGGGAAGGATGAAGGGATGAGATAAGAATGGCAAGGTTTTGAATTAAGTTTACTTTTTTCTAGTTCCTAAGTGATCTGTAATGTCTATCATGTTACTTTTATAATCAAAATAGTAAGTTCTTATTTTAAGAGAAGAAAAGCTAGGCAAGGACCTTTAATATCAGAGTGTCTTCTAATCCAGTCAGCCTATCCTGATGTGAAAGCCTGTCCTTTATACACAGGGGAGCTGAATAAACTAAGCCCTAACTGGCCAGGCTCATTCGGACAAACAAATGTGAAAACTACAGGTCACACAGGGCCCTTCAGTGCACCCAGAGCTCACTGTAGGTTCCTGACATCTCCTAAAGGAGATGTCCACCTTGGCAGTCCCAAAGGCTCTGTTACGTCTACAATAGACTGTCCTTCTCTTCCACATTCATGGATCTGAGTCCTCTGTGTCAACCCAGATTTCAGGTGTGGACATAGGAGACACAGCCTGTAACTGATACATGATGAAAATAGTACATGGAAGATGCTCTGAGAATACAAGGACATTTGGAAAATTGGACTGCTTCGCTTTCTCAAGAGTAGAGCAGCTCTCAATTGAGTTACTTTGGTAAATCAAACTGTCCTCAGGAAATAATAAGGATTACAATTCTAAGGAAACAAGAAAGATCTTACTTCTCTTTCCACATACTGCCCCTCCCCCACCATGTTTACCTGCAGTGCAAATGTGGCAGGATGAATGTGGGGCCCACGCAATGCCATTGACGCATGCTCGGTGGTTGTTTAACCTTGCGACAGGCGTGCATGGTACTCGGACATCCAGAATCACTACCTGCAGAAATAACAAGCAAAAGGCCCAGGGATTGCAGAGTGTGGGAGGGGGGAAAAAAAAAGACCCTACACAAAAGAAAACAAAAACTTTTAATCATAATTTCCTTATTTGTGGATTTAAAGATTATTAGATACCGAGGGTCTCTGTCCAAATCTTAACAACCAAGAAGAGCCATGGTCTCTGGATTGAAGAAAAAGGAAAAAAGAAGACACAGTAGCTTATAGTCTATGTCTAATGCAATACAGGATCTTTAGACTGATATGGAGGGGGAGGAGCAGGAGCAGGTACCATGAATTTGGATAATGCACCAAGTCCGTTAGGTGCGTATGCTAAGATTCTGTGCATGCTCAGCGGGACAGAGTGACAGCACCCTCTGCCCCCAAAGCAGAATTCAGAATGTAAGGACTCTGAGGTGCTGGCTTCACCAAAACAAAGTTAACAATTGCATTGTCTCTCCCCACAATTTACTGCCTGTATCAAGTAACAGGCTACAGAGAGTTGCCATTTCCATGTCTGTTCGCTAAAGCTGGAAGAATCTGTCCTGACTACAGAGGGAAAACTGCTTCTTACTCAGCCTCGTAAGCACTTACGATTTGGTTTACTTTTTAGATGTTGCTTTTCTTGACACCAACCCTGACTCTTCAAGTATTGGAGTTTTTAACACATTGTGCTTATTCTGGACCAGGTTTTCTCAATCTGAGCACTCCTGACATTCTGGGTCAGAAAACTCTTTGTCCTGTGCATTGTAGGCGGTTTAGCAGGATCCCTGGCCTCTATCCACTAGATGCCAGTAGCACCCACCTCTCCCGGCCCAAGTTGGGTTCATCGAAACTGTCTTCAGACATTTTCAAAAACCCATTGGGAGAAATCTGCCACCAGCTGAGAACCACTGTTCTAGATATACTAAGTAGTGTCAGAGTTAGGTTGCAAGGCCTATGCTAGCCTGAAATAGGGTGCTCACCTCCATTCCATCCATGGCCATAGTGGCCAGGTAGTTAGGGTCCTGCTTGTTCCAGCAGAGGCGAAGCAGTGGGTGATGCTGTGGGTCTTCATAAATGATGGTGCTGTGTTCTAGATGGCGAAGGTCGAACATCCGCACTGAGCCATCAGCACCCACAGAGGCAAACATGTCCCTACCACCGCCAGCCCGGCTAAATGCGATATCATAGACCTGTGGTGAATAAGACACTTTAGGCAGATTCTGATCCATTACCTCCTTTTCCATGGCAGGAAATCTCCTATACCTAGATCATCTAAACCCCTTTTGTTAACACAGGAGGAGAGAAATAAACCAAACAATGTCTGCAAAGTCTGGAACCTGAGAGCTCTAACATCAGTGACTTTCCAAAGAGTGAAGATCATTCTGCTACAGAAACTGGCTGGCTTCTTCCCACAGACCTGCTTTCCAAGTCTTCTTATCAACCCCTATGATAAACGAAGAGCATATACCCTGCTGACCAACACAGCACACGTGATTCTGAGCAAATATTCTGTATGCTTAGACAGGCTAAGCGCAAGCCAGACAGTGGTGGTCTTCTATCATGACACTAGACTGTGACATTGATTTCCTGAATCTTGATGGCTTCCATTTGTGTGGGGTCAGAGGCAGATCCATGACCACAATGAGGTCAAGATCGTAGTTTAGAGAGGTGGAAGTAACGCTCCTGTGGCTGCTTAGCCAAGCTGGTTTTGCTGTGAAACCTGGACCTGAGACTCATTCCCAAGAAAGAAGTAACAGCAGTTTTATATCATGGGAGGCATTCCTATATTTGCAAAGAGGACATGTTGTCCCAGGACATGTTGTTTCTTCTCCTAGTTGGTCTGCATTCATAAATGGTTTAGGTTTTGAATCACTGTTTTCCGCATTTACTACTTGCTGCAAACACTGCACACACTACTGTCTATGGAGGCAGAGAGCAACAGAGAACTTCAGAGAAAAGAGAGAAGAGAGATAAACTGAAAAAGAAAAACAAATGAAAGGAAAAACAAAACCCATCTCTGGGGTTAAGATTAACAACAGCTGACTTCTGGAGAGAGATGAGCGACTCTCACTAAGTACCATGACTCCACCTTCTTGAGGTTCTGACTGCCAAGGGGCACTGCGAAATGAGCATCTAGTTCTATTCAAGCTCACAAATTCCTTTTTCTCTGACTAGGAAGAAATTACACTTCTCTTTCTACAGTAGGAATGATTCAAAAGGAACTGGACAGTCACCACAAGGAGGCCCTGCAGCTCCAGGCTCTGTCCTGCCTGAGGGCAGGGGCATGTTTATCAGTGTGAGCTCCCCAAGGGGCCAGAAATGCCAAGAACAGGGACACCACAGCAGCAGCACTTAGCAGCAAGGTGCCATTGGCAATGTGACCGAGTATGTAAAGCTCTCTCAGCTTTAAATGACTGCTTCTTCATAGGGTTCCACCAGTATATTTCATTATAAACCAAGGGAAGATAACAACCCACATATATGCTAACTTCCTCTACACCAACCTGCCAGGCAGCAACAGGAGCCCCTAAACAAGTCTTTACTTTGATTGTGAGAGGTGGGCTGAGAAAAGCCATAGGTGCTAGGAGGTGTCACTGTTTCTCTCAGAGCAACTATCCTCAGGTTCATTTCTTCAAGGCCAAGGCCTGTTTGCCAGTCCTGGCCTTCCCCTCTGGTAGAGAGAAGCTAAGGAGCTTCTCCTCCCCTCTCTCTGTCCCCTGAAGCATCTCTGGCAATGACCGTGTCCCCTCCATGGCAGGGAGGGGAGGCTTTTGCCAGGTAAAGTCAGCCCTGGATTCCAGTAACCCTGCCTCTTCCCTTGGCCCTTTTGGCCTGTGGGCAGTGCTACTCCTGCTGCTCCTATTCTCTAGATCAGCCGTCCCAAGCGGTGGTCCATGAGATCTGAAAGGTTGGTGACCGCTGCTCAAGATCGCCTCACTGCTCCTATTCGCTGGATTGCCATGTCTGTGTAAGCAATCCCCTGGGTTAAATCCCCTCTGTTTACATACTTAGGGTAGTTCTGGTTTTCTGAAGTGGACCCTGAGAGAGAACAGCAGACTACATTGTCATATAACTAAAACGTAGCAACTCGTTCCACTTGATGTCAACTGGGTTTCCAGAGGTTCCTTACTGGTCCTCTCTGCAGGACAAACTCTTCCTTTGTCCCCTTGGCTCAGCAGTAGCCCAGGCCAGCAGTCTTGTAACAGATCTTGCCCTCAGGAGCACAGAAAGCCAAACAACAACCCCTTACTAAGAATGATAACCTGTCACCAACCTCCTACTCTGTGGATAACCTCGAGTTTCTGACCTAAAGTCAAGGCATCGTTTCATCTGTAGAGATATTAATAGTCCTTGCTATGCAGGGAAAGGCAGGAGAGAAAAGGAAACTCTGCCACAGGAATCAGAGAACTAGGTGCACGCAGCAGCTCTGGGAAGAAAAGATTTGGGACCATTTTCCAGAATCTCTCCTGAGAATGCTTTGATTAAAACTCAGCCACAAAGAGCTCCCTGTGGCTTTTGCAATAAACACAGGCAAAAACATCACCATTAAGATAAACCACATTCAATTCCAAACAGTTTTAAGTATTAAACATACCAGAATTTCATAAAACAAGTTTAGAGAAAAACTGATTGACTAGGTTTCACAGCCAGGAAATTTCTCTCTTCTTGCCTCTCCCTCTCAAAAGCAAATATATTTCAAGGTAAATGTTACTCTAAGATTCATTTTTAATCACAGCAGGTCCAGTTTTGTCTGTAAGAGAGTTCATTGTTAAAAAACAGCAATCTTTGGCAGAAAAGAAAAATTACTATAGGACAAGTTGTTTGTATGAGTCAAAAACTGCATTCCTTTATAATAGTGTTGTTTTACACTCTTGAAACGTTACTATTTTCAGTTCAGACACAATGTTAGCATTATGATTTTCCATATCATTTACAAAACAGTGAGCAGACAAGACAATCTGACCACACTGAAGGCACAGAAAGCAGAAGAGGGACAGGATCATTACCTCTTTATCATGGGCAATCAGCTGGGTCTTCACATGGCCAGACACAAGGTTCACTCGCCCCAACACCTGCCCTGTCTCCAGCCCCCAGATGGTACAAGTTGTATCAATGCTGGAGGTACCTGGAAACAATCAGTGCAGTCAGTAGCTGACAGGAGTGAGGTTCCCAGGCAAGCTGCTCTCCTTGTGCCTACTCACCAATTCAGCACAGGAGACCATGTGCCACAAACACTTCCTAGCATAGGGAGGGTACCAGGAGAGCCCCAAAGAGTCAAGTTTCAATCCTTATCCTAGGATCTTAGACTCTGACTGGAGATGAACCATACACCCATGAGAAGCTTGATTCCATATGAGGAATGAATCACATTCCCTATCTAGTCTCTTTCTCGCTTGGTCCCATTCTAGAAAGATGCCTGTACCTCAAGCTCCTGGTTAAATCTGAGAAAACGTATCTTTGCTTCTTCAAACTATAATCCACGCCCCCTCACTCCCTTACCTAAAAGATAAGGATCCACTTCATTCCAGTCAAAGGAGGTCAGAGGAGCACAGAAATCTGAGTTTTTGTTATTATTTAGCAAACATTCCAGCCTGGTCTCCGTCTCACCAACCTAAAAGAATAATGGGGGTTTGGGTGGGGGGGGGAATCAGCCAGTCATTTTATCAAAAAACTTCCTTTAGACAATATCTTAGTAAATATAAGACATGGCCAGGGTGGGGGGCAGGGGGGAAATTTTTACCATAAAGAGTAATAAAACCCAGAAGAATTCCCTGAATACTCTTCTCTACAAACTTTTCCCTCTGCCTAGTTTTGTTTTCCAAATTTTTCTAGAGGAGAGGTCTTCTCACCTTGCCTGGTTGGGCACTCACTACACCTCCAGGCCAGGAGACACCAATGCTGATTAGCTCAGCTGAGAGGGGAGGTGACGCTCATCAACTCCATAATCCACACGTATACTTGGCTAGAATCAGTGGCCCAGTAGTCTGTTTAATTTATTCAAAGCATCTTGACTGTAAACAGAATTAAGAGGCCTTAAGTATGTCCACCCCCACAGAAGGTTCTATTAGGTTAGCTGAGCCTTGGATTTCCAGGGCTGGCTGTGGCCAGCAGCAGGGACTTCCAGGAATCTTGGCTAGGTTTACCAGGAAATCTGCTGAGTCAGATAAGGTCATTTCAGATGCGCTAGCATTTGTTTCTCCCCAGTGGCAATGGCACTGGCTGCCTTCAACCCCAGCCTGTTCTCTGTGACTCCAAGCTGCTGCTAACAGCTGAAACAGCACCAGCTTACCCTCCACACACGGAGATAGTCACCACTTGTCGCCAGTAGGTCTGGATAGACGCCTTTTGTGTCAGGAATCCACATGAGCTTTGTGGTGGGGTATGGATGGTCAAAAGTGTTTCGGCAAATAAACTCCGAACTCTCTTCATCTAAACCAACAAGCTGAACCTGTAACACAACAAAATTGAGCCCTGTCAAAGACATCAGATTCCTGGGAAGTGACTGCGGAGTCAAGAACTTTTAGAGAGGACATCTAGTCCAACGAACCTATTGCTCAAATGAGGAAACCCAGACTCGAAGGGATGGGTTACAGTCAACACTGCAAAGCTAGTAAGAGGCAGAGACAAAACTTGAAGATAGGTTTTCAGACTCCAAATCCTACACTTAAAAAAAAAAGTTATACACACACACATATATAAAATTTACTTCAGAGAGTAAGGGATATAGAAACATCAATGATGAGAGAGAATCATTTATCAGCTGCCTCCTGCACATTTCCTCCTGGGGATCGAGCCCATAACTCAGGCATGTGCCCTGACTGGGAATCAAACTGCGACCTCTGGTTCACAAGCTGATGCTCAACCGCAGAGCAATACCGGCTGGGCCAAATCCTGCACTTTTGACCCACAGAACTGCATTACCTGCCCAGCAGGTTATACCTTCCCCCACAACCGAAGCATCTGATGCCGTGTGGTTCAGTTACTGCAGTCTTAAGGTACTGTGCATATTTAGACCCTGTGCAGCCCCAGTTCTATACAACGAAGTGACATCTTATGCACAAACTGCCTCCTCCCCTACATTGGCTAGTAGCAAGTTTTCATATAAAGGTGTGAAAAACAAGCATTCAAGAATTCAAACCACTCTACTGGAAAAAAAAAAAAGGGGGGGGGGGGCAGGTAACTACTGAGAGGAAGTTCCCTGGTTCTGGTCACTTTTTCTTAGAGTTAATTTTGGGCCAATATTGATTTCTATTCTTTGCTGTCAAACTTAGTCAGGTTCAATGGGAAATGCCATGTATGAATTTCCATCAACTGGTAGAATGGAAAATTTTTGCTAACGATCCATAATGAGAGGATAAGCACTGACCATACAACAGAAAACAGAATTCCTTTTACTTCAGTCTTAGATTCAAGTATTTTCCCGTCTTTTTTTTTTTTTAATTTAGGTACAGTTGCATACAATAAAATTTCACTAACTTTAAGTGTTCAGTTCAATGATTTGGAATATATATATTTGCAAATGTATACAATTGTGTAAGCTCTCCCATCCTCCACGATAATTAAGATAGAGAATATTTGCATCACCCCAAAAAGTTCTCTGGGACTCCCCTGCAGTCAATCCTCTACCCCTAGTCCTAAGCAACCCCTGACCTACAGGTTTGCCTTTCTGTAATGGCGCATATGGAATTACAGTACTGCGACTCTTTTGTCTTTCAGCATGCTGCTCTTGAGATTCATCCATGTTGTGTGTATCAGTAGTAGCTTCTTTTTGTTGTTGTTAATCCTTACTCAAGGGTATTTCCCCCCATTGATTTTTAGAGAGTGGAAGGGGGGGGGGGAGTCAGAAACATTGATATGAGACACACCAGCTGACTGCCTCCTCCACGTGCTCCAACCAGGGCCAGGGATGAACTTGCAACCATGGTGCATGCCCTTGACTGGAATCAAACCCAGAACCCTTCAGTTCCAGGGCTGATGCTCTATCTACTGAACCAAACTGGCTAGGGCAATAGTGTTTTCTTTTTATTGCTGAATAATATTGTGTTATGTGGAAACACTATATCCAGCTGATGAACTTTTGAGTTCTTTCTAGTTTGGGGCTATTAATATAAACTGATATAAACATTTATGTATGAGGTTTTTTTGTGAGGGGGCAAATCTTCATTTTTTTCTTGGTTAGACAACTAAGAGTGAAATTGCTAGTTTATATCATAAGTGTATGTTTAATTTTACTAAAAAACTTTGTCTATAGTGCCCAACCAAGCCACACAGACAACCTATTTTCTAAGTGGCTTTGTCATTTTGCATTCCCACTAGCATTACATTACATTCTCATATGCTCCACATACTTGTTGGCACTTGGTATTGCCAACTTTTCTTTTTAAATCATTCTAATAAGTATGTATTAACAACTAATGACACTGAGCATCTTTTCATGTGTTTATCTACCACCTGTATTTATTCTCTGGTGAAGTCTGCTAAAATATTTTGTCCTTTAAAAAGACTTTTTTAGATTCACAAAAAAATTGGGCAGGAAGCACAGAGTTCCCACACATGCACAGCTTTCTCCACTATCAACACAATAAAGTGGTACGTTTGTGACAACTGACAATGATACATCACTATCACTCACAAAGTCCAGAGTTTACACTAGAGTTCAGTCTTTGTGTTGTACATTCTGTAGGTTTTGACAAATATATGATGTGTGTACACCCCATAACAGTATCATACAAAATAGCTTCACTTTTTACTGGGTTCCTTGATTTCTTATTTGAGTTTTCAGAGTTCTTTGTATATTCTGGACACAAGTCCCTAGTTATGTGTTTTACAAGTATCTTTTCTTGGTCTATGGCTGCTTTGTAATTTTCTTTCAATGTTTTTTAAAGAAGACAATCTTGGTAACTTAAATTCCAATTTCCTTTAACTACCTACCTGTGAGGTTGAGTACCTTTTCCTGTTTATTGATCACTTGCATTTCCTCTCCTTGGAGCTGGCTATTTACTAGGTGTACTGGTTAATAATGTGGATTTTTTCAATAGATAGAGTTACACATATATTGATATACTAGTATATGCGATTTGATACGTATGCTATTTTGTTGTATTGCTCCTTCAGATTACCACTTGTTCCGGCTGATGACACACACTTTCTGAGCAGCATTTCAAAACGTATGAAGTGGAAAATGGGGTCTCTGAATGGTCTGCCTCAAAACAAGAAAAGTTCTGTTGCGACAGTATCCACAAATTACCTGAAAGATGGGGGAAAGGTGTAGCTAGTGATGGGCATTACTTTGAATAAAGCACTTTTGATGTTTCTCTTGAAATTATTGTGTTGGATTACAAAATTCGCATTATTAACCGGTTAATAATTAATCTGCATTTTTAACCGGTTAAGAGTTAATCCGCACTATTAACCGTAATAATGCAGATTTTGTAATCAAAGAAAACACCAGGGAATTAAGGTACTACCTTATCAAATACTACACTTCCGCATGTATTTAGATCTGCTTTGGATCATTCTATGTGGTTCCGCCAACCTCTCTGGCTGTATCAATTCCAGTGTGCTTATTCTAATCTGATAGAGCAAGTGTGCCCCACTGTTTTCAACACCCTTTCCCCACAACTTATTTTTCCTCTCTTTACAGCGGGATCTATTTAAAACTCTGGAGACAGACAGTACTCCAGCTCTGGCTCTGCTTTTATCTTCAATATCACTTAACAGATCCGGGCTGTCGTTTCCTCATCTTCCCATAAGTGTTGGTATGCAGTATTTTTTTCCAACCTGTTGATTTCTCTTTTTTAAAAAAAAAAAAATATTTTATTGATTTTTTTACAGAGAGGAAAGGAGAGGGATAGCGAGTTAGAAACATTGATGAGAGAGAAACATCAATCAGCTGCCTCCCGAACACCCCCTACTGGGAATGTGCCTGCAACCAAGGCACATGCCCTTGACCAGAATCGAACCTGGGACCCTTGAGTCCGCAGGCCAACGCTCTATCCACTGAGTCAAACCAGCTAGAGCTTGATTTCTCCTACTAAAAAACTACTCTTTGTAATATTTTAAGCAATAATAAAAAAATTATATATATATGTGTGCATATATATATATATATATATATATGGTCAATTTTTATAAACTGAGTTACCTTTTAAAAAGTGCATTTCCTCCCATATAAATCTTATAAATTAAGTGTATTTTCAGGTATTTACTGAGAACAATCTATAATAGCTGTCAACTTGTACACACTGTTCTATCATCTTCTGTCAAATGGGGCTAGCCTAATTTCGCTTTTCCCTCTTCAAGAGGACTCAATTGTTTTGCCTGGGTGTCCCAAACATTCCTTATTCATCCTTAAAATGTAGAAACTTTCCTAATAAGTGTTTTGTTGACAATTGTTCTGTGTCGGTTTTTCTTGAGGTATAGTTTGAACTCATTACTTCAAACCTTATTTCTATAAAGTTCTCTTTAACTGCATATTTGAGTTTTTGTGTCTCAGTTCGTTGGTCTTCTTCAGGAATACCAATTATACCTAAGTTAGACCTGTTTTCTGTATCTATTATGTTCTAATTATTTATTTCCTTTTAATGTTCTCAATCTGTCTTCCCTAATGTTCACTCTGTTTTTAGCAACTGGTATTTTTATTCTTTTAATCCTGTGATAATTTTTGTTTTCTCTTCCACTATTTCCCTGGGCTGCACCAGCTGATGTTTCATTTTCTCCTGTTACTATGCCCCATTTTACCTAATTGCCTCTATCTCTGCTTAGAGTGTTTTACTTTCTTAAGTTCTTTGACTTTATGGTGGCAGGACTGGCCACTAATTTTCAACTGAGGTAAAAAAAAAAACAAAGAACACATTTTTCTAGTGTGGGTACTTTACCTGTCGCTGGTTTCCCCTTCTCCCTCTCCCCCTTTCTTATAATATCTTTCTATAGTTACTGTGCCGGTTCCTTTCGTATGAGGCAAGTTCTTCCTAGATGATGTAAAGAAGGTTCCTGTGGGAGAGAGGTCATAGCCATGCCCCAAGTGCATAGAAACACATGAAGCTTTTGCATCTTGCCAGCCAACGGAGATGAGGTGCTGCCAGGCTGCTCACAATTTATTCTCTCATTCAACCTGCCTCATCTAATGCTTCTAGAGAAGATAGCATATCTATGTGTCTTCTTGTAAAGCTCAGCTCCCCTCTTGCCGAAGTGTCAATTGGGGTCTGAAGAAGCTCACGCTGCCAGCCTGGGCACCCTCTTTTCACTCTCCCAAACAAAGGATTGTTCATTTTGCTCATCAAAATCCTATTCTGGAGAACTGTTCTCTTTTGAGTTTAAAACTGCAGCCACAGATGGCCTTTCTCAGCATCCTCCCCATCCCATTTGATCTTCATACTGCCATCCTTCCTCATCCTTGTCAGAACATAAGGAAAAATTATCTGACTTTAATCATCTTATTATCGACATTGAAGTTACCCCTCTCCTTTTCCCCTATCCTCCTGCTAAACTTCTTGTATTTCCCATCTCCACTCTCTTTCTGAATCTGTTGCTTCACAACACTTGACACCAACATGTGAAACAAATGCCCCTAAAAGAAAAGGCCATGAAGCAAGATTATTTTTACTTATTTTTACACTGTGAATTTACTATGTCAAATGTCTCCTAAGGAGCAGATATGCAAAATGAAATATTTACTCCTTGAAGGCATGACCACATCTTCCGTTTACTTTTATTACTTACATGAATAACAACATAAATTATTCACATTACTCATACCTTACATTTTTCAAAAATTAAAAGACGTCATGTCTATCTCGTTAATAATATAAGCTTACTCAGGGAGAAAATTGTGTATCCCATCTATTATGGAGTACTAGTACTAGAATATGAAGGTTAATACATATTATACATGTGATTTAAAAAAAAAAAAAAAGCCCCAAGTTATCCAAATCAATATATCACTCCAGTCAGTGGAACATTTCCCCCAAATTGTTAATATAACCAAAATTAGCTAAAGCAAAATTCTGAGAGAAGAAAACAGCTTTTCTTGGTCTTTTCCACTTGTCCTCCCTTCCAGCCTATTTCTGGCTATTGCTGATCAATGTCTATAGAGAGCCTGCCTTGTCAAACTCTGAGATGAATTCTGACACAGCGCTCTTTCATCTCCTAGCACAGAGGCTGACCAATTAGGCATTGTAGCCTCAGGCAGGTCAGACTACCTACAGAACATGGATTCATTCCTTGTTCAAATCATAGCATCTCCAGTATTATCTGTATGAGCCAAATTATGGCAAAAAGCAATAAAGCCGCAGCACTTTTATCCAGCTGGTCCTATGGAGGAATTAATCCTCTCTCTGTCTAGAAAAATAAGAAAGGAGGAAGTTAAAACCAGAAGAGTTTTATATTTTAAATTCCCCTGACAGTCTTGCCAGGGACTGATGGAACGCTACAAAACTTCCAAAAGTCTAAATATCAATCAAAAATACCTACATGTACTAAAACACGCTGTCTTTATTGCTGCCAATCTCGTATCTGCTAATGAAGACTACACAATTACCAAGCATCATCACGATGCCTAAAACATACATGCGTGTGTTCAATACATAGCTGCTGAATTAACGAGCAAAAGAATGAGTATAGAGAGAAAGAGAAAGAGACATTCTTTCTCTCTCTCTCAAATCAGTAAAAATATATCCTTGGTGAGGATAAAAACAAACACAATTACTGATAACAGAACTTTTTATTCCAGGTGTGACTGACATTATCCTGTTCTTTACTCTGCAATGATTCCCAAATTTATTCTGATGTTGGAACATCTGAAAGTCAAGTTGTTCTTGAAATGCTAACAAATTCATTTTCTCAAAACACTGACGTGAGAGAGAAACATTAGAATAATTTTACTACAGGAAAACATGATTACATTAATACAAACTTTAAAAAGCAAAACCATGTTCTCTTATAGTCAATTACTCCACAGTAAAAAAAAAAAAAAAAAACATTTCTGGGTTTTTCATCAATGTTAATTTGCTATGTCCATTTATTTTGTCTTGCTGGCAATCATTGTCGAGGGCAAACAGAAACCAAAGGTCTGAAAATTTCAACCAATAATTTTTAAATTCCTGCAAATTATGAAATCTGGTATCTCCATGTCAAATTTCCCCAAAACTAAGCCTGAGAATCAGAGCTTTAAAGCTGCATTTACCATCCACCAGTCCCTAGGCAGAGATTCTCTACAGCAGGATTTTTTAACTTGGGGTCCATGAACTTGAATTGGAAATTTACATTCCTATTTTCACAAACCTGTAGCTGAACGTTAGCACTTCCTTCAAAGTGGCATGAATTGGTGACTCTGTCATAAATATAAATGACTGATTTTCTAAATATCACATTGCAGTTGTTAAACATCTTGAAATGCTATTTGCCTTCACTACTTCAAAAGTACAGTAACAATTACACTGGATGGTGTAATTTAATGAGTTAATATAAAAGTACATATTACTATATCACCACTTTATTAATTTGAGAGAGAGAAGGGAGAGGGAGAGAGAAACATCGATGGGTTGCCCCCTGTACACACCAACAGAGAACGCAATCCAAAACCTGGGCATGTGCTCTGACCAGGAATGGAACTGGTGACCTTTCAGTGCATGGGATGACACTCAACCAACTGAGCCACACCAGCCAGGTCATATATTACTACTTAAAAAAAAATGTTTTTGATAACTGTAGTTCAATATAACTGGTTTCCTTCTTAGACCTATATAATTTATGCATTTAAAAACATAATTATAAAAAAAGGTCTCGATTTCAGATTGCTAAAGATGGCCATGGTGTGCACATAACACATTAAAAACCTTGACTTACAGAGGTGGGGGGGAGGGGAGAGGGCACAAAGATAATTTTAAGACACTGATCACCTCCATCACAGAAGTGAGTTAAGATATAGTTAACTGCTTATTTTGTTACTAATGGGATTATCAGTTTGCATTACACTACAAAAGCCACAATGTCTTTGTGCCTGGCACAAAGGAAATCTCACACAGTTGCTAAATGAAGAGACAAACTTTTCAGTAAAATTCCTGCAACTGAGGTTTACACCAATTACTCTACTGATTCCACCAGCAGACTGTGGGGTCAGTTTGTCTTTCTTAAAAATGTAACTTCTACTGCTTACTCAAGTTAACTCTGGAAGAACTTGCAAGGAAAAAAAAAACACCATCTATTTGTATGAAGACGCAAACCCTTTAAAAACACATTATTTTATTCTTTTTTTTAAACGTGTATTCTTAAACAACTGTTCTAGTGTTCTTAATTTTACTAACATGGTTTCAACATCAGGACCATGAATTCCGTCCCCAGTTCTGCTGTCCACTATGGCCATAATAAGGAAGAAAGAGGAATCAGAGAAAAGAAAGTTATTCTTGCTCAGCACTTTCTGGTTTCTGTGGGTAATGGGTGGACTTCAAGATCAGTGTGCACGCCCCATGGTATTTATTTGTGTAACTTCAGGGCAATGAGAGCCCATCACTTTTATCAGTTTCTCAAAGGGGATTCCAAAGAAGTTAAAACATAACACTGGACAAACACTGTTGCTCCTGAAGAACTGAAAACAAGCTTACAACGTTCAAATGTTTTTCTACAGGACCTTCCCCTTTCCTACAACAAACCGTGGCTCAGAAATAGTAAGACGGGCATGTGCAACTCCCCACAGCTAGTCAACGGGTCGGACGGGACCCACCCTCGACTGCCTGGCCTTTTCCCCTTGCACCAGCCCACTGAGCAGGACTGCTTTAAACACACTAGCCAAGGCTTTCAATTGCTCTGACTCCTCATCATCACCACATTTACTCTTCATATAACAAAAGAAAGAAATGAAGCGGTAAAGGAAAGAAAATTCTTCCCACTGCCTTACTCCACAGCTTTCAAAAATAAATTGATGCTGCACTGCCAGCTTAAGCGCTCCCCCTTACTACCAGGGCTTCTATGAAGGCTTCCCAAATTGGGGGACACTGGCCACTCCCGGTTACAAATCTGTGTGAGTATGAAGAAGCCAAGAGAAGATATGGCAAGTGTCATCCTTCTCTATTCAAATGCTGGGATCAAGGCTACAGACCAAGATTTCCCAAAAAGGGGAACGTTTTTTAAAGGAGAGATATGAGGCAGCAATGGGTTCCTGGCAGAGGGGCCTGGGGAACCATGACTCGCACCTGGGGCTGGGAGTGGGCGGCGGGGAAATGAACAGCCCGCATAGAAACCCCGTGTGAATGACTACGGACGGAAGCGCGAGCATTTTCCTTCCCAGTTATCACGCCCTCCTTCCTCCTCCGCCCCACAACTGAAGCAATGAGGCAGGAGAGGCGGGAGGTACGAGTGGTAAATAGCGTAGCATTGGGTGTAAATTCGAGTTTGAGATCTGTTTTTGCCACGACATAGCTGTCTGACTCCGGCAGGTCACCACATCGTGCCTCAGTTTCCCCATCGGTAAAATGGGGGCAAGGGGTAACTACACTCCTTGACTACACAGGAATGCTGCCAGGACTAAATGAAACAAGCGCGAAACCCTCTGCTCAGGACCAGACTCGGAGGAACCGCTCCGTGGTGCTAATGCAAGTCCGCAGGAGGGTCCTGGGGTCTGGGCTCCGGCCCGGAAAGGGCGCTCCTGGGGCCCGCTCCCCGTCAGCTGGGCTCCGAGCCCCGGCCCGGCCCACCTTGTTGTTGTACTCCTCCACGAAGCTGCCCAGCGCCAGGCGGAAGCGCTTGTCAGGCCGCACGCTCCAGTTCATGGCGTAGACGGTCCAGGGCGCTTCATACTTATAGATCTCCTTCCGTTTGCCGTGCAGGGACATGGTGGCTGCGGCGGGGCCGCAGTGCGGGCCGGGTCGGCAGCGGGATGCGGCGGGCGGGGCGCGAGTCAGGCGGGGAGCCGGGCCTGGGACCTAAGGGTCCGAAGAGAGGCGGGGCCGGGGTGGGCAGGGACGGCCGAGCCCGGAAGCGGGGCCTCAGCGACAGACAACGACAGACAACGACAGCCGCCGGATCCGACCCCCAGTTTCAAACCTGCTTAGACTCAGACGACAATCACCTTCCGTTTGAGACGTTGCCCCGCCCTCCCAGAACGGAAGCCACGCGTTCACCAGTAGCGCCGGACGTTGGCTGCCTGACACGTCACTTAGGACGGTCCCTTCCCTCCATTGGCTATTGTACCTTTAGCTTTTGGAACCTCCTCGCTATTGGTGCGAATGTTTGTCATTCCAATTACTTGTCTCACTTAATTCCAGGGGGCAGGCTCTGTCTCAGACCCAAAGGTCATTGGCTGGCAAAGGTGTCAGTCAGAGAGATAACAGCGCAGTGCGGGTGAATGGGGGCGTGGGGGGCCTAGAGGCGAGAGTGTGGCGCTCCAGGCTTCCAAGTTCTAGGCCAAGTCTGAGAACGAAACCTCTAGTGCGACCTCCTTTGACTGCCACTCTGCCGCTGCTACTCCGAGCGGCTTCTCTACTCTGTCGAGTGGAAATTAAAATGCTGCCGTAGGCGAGGGCCTGCCGCATTTCGCGGCACCGAGGGAGGCCCGCGGCCTGGCAGTCTGTCCGGCGAGCCCAACGGGAAGCACTTTCTCTCCTCGCTCGTGCTGACGCCCCTTCAAACCGGGAGGGGAGCGGACACGCCGGGTGCAGACCGACCCGCCTCCCGCCGGGGTTCTCGGGGCCAGGCCGTATGCAGGCAGGCCTTCCCGCGCTTTCCTGTCCACCTACAAATGCTCGGGTTCTAGGGCTGGTTTTCACTCGGCAGCTTTCAGACCAGCGTGGCTCTGAGTTGTTTAGGTCCCTTATCATCCCTTTTCCGCCCCAGATCCCCAAGCAAAAGCTAAGCAAGCTCTACAGGCATGTGTCCTGAGCTTTATCATTTCAATGGGTTCCCATTCTTTGCTTTCAACAAAATTAAAGGAGGATTATATTGACTTGTTATGTGTCACTAAATACAGTTTTTAATAATAAATGTGATTGTTACCGGACAACTCAGAAAGAATTCAAGGAACTGAGTGGCACTGCTATATGTAACAAACCCCCTACAGTCCCCTCCACTTGATGTGAACAAGTTTTCTCTGTGCTTAAGTTTTGTGTTTTTATTAAGGGAAAGAAAAATAGGTACAAAATTGTTGCTGAACCCTGTCTTATTATAATTAAAAAAAAAAAAAAAAGAAGGTTATCCACTCATGAACTGAGAGGAAAGAGATGCATTTCCAATAAAATTTCAGTTTCTATAAAAATTTAATATAGACTTATGTTGTTTTGAACAGCTCTGTCGTAGTAAGTATAACCCTTAAAGCCTTAGTAATGTTATAAAAATTAATCTTAAAATTTCAACGTATACTATATATTTTCAATTTACATATCTGTTGCAAATAGTTATGAGATTATGAATAACAGACTTTAAAGCAGGATGATAAGTTATATGTAGTATAAACTAAGAAGAGAATGGAATTATGAGAAAAAATAAATGATGTTAAAGAACTGCTTGTTCTAGAGTTTTAAAAATGAATGATATTGGCTCTCAAATCACTATGCTATTTGGTTCAAAATGGATCTATAGCAACAAAACGGTTTATAAAGTGTCAATATATACAACACACTGGAAATTACATCCTTTACAACTGTTTAAACTGAATAATTAAATACTTCACATGTCAACTTAAAAATGTGCAAAGAGGCAAATACATTTTCAAATTTTTTTAGGGAATAATGGAGCAGAGAGGACTGAAGACCAGTGACAACAGTCCATTTCAGTGGGGTAGTTCACTGTGCTTATTCTCAAGCCAAACCATTTGGGTTAAAATTACATTCTTCTTTTCCTCTATTGTGGTCAAGATTCCTTTTTTTTATTATAATAGTAGTATAACTTATACATAGAGGTGCACATATTCTCACAACACGCTCATATAACCAGCAACTAGACCAGGAAACACGACGGTACCAAAAGTCTGGTGGTGCTTGTGTAAGTTTTTTGTCTTTCTCTGCTTTTGATCCCACGTCTCTAAAATGGGGAGAATAACAGTGACCCCTTAGGGTTTTTGAGAGGATTAGATAAACTAATATCTGAGGGCAGTCAGCACAGTGCGCTGAACAGGGTAGCTGTTATGAAAGTGTTGGCTGTTGTCATGATTCCCAATAGCCACCAAGCCAGTACCTCTCACCCCCTTCACCCCAGCCTGGCTAAGAGCTCCATGGTTCAAGGACTCCTGGGCCCAGCAGAGCCACCTTCAAGTCCTTAACACATAGCTCTTTGTGAGAAGGGCTTGGAGAAGACAACTGAGACGTTGGAGTCATGGCAGAGTCAAAGACATAATCACCCTCGGGTAAGTTTCACACCCAGCCCAAGGTGAAATGTGCAGACTTTATTAGCTGTGATACACTCCGCCCTCTGCTAGAGTCCCAAAGGTCATCACAAAGCCATCAGGGACTGAGCCATTGAGGGCGGGAGCAATGTGCCCTGATGTGTCCACTACAGAGGACACTTGCATCTCCAGCCAGGACACAGGCTCTTACAGGGGGGATCTGACTAATTTTGGGTATTAGGCTGAAAGGCAGTGGATAGTTGTGAGCCAGAAGGTGATTTCACCGGGCCCAGAGCAAGGCTGTCACATAGAAGATCCGAAACTTGACTTTTCTTCACTGACCCCACTCCCTGTAAGCTAACTCCACACCCAAGGTGCTGGCCCCTCCTTCAGGCTTGCTATCTGAACAGAGGCCTGGAGGCTGGGGAAAATCCTGAGCCGCCTCACCTCTGCCATCTTGGGTCACCTGGGTTAGCAGTTTGTAGCTACTCAGAGAGAACGGTTTTCAGAGGTCCATCTTGGCAGCTCTCTGCTTCCCCCAAATCTTTCACTCTCACCTCACCCACCTTCAGTCCCCTTATGGTGTCTTTTGTCTTGAGGTTCAGTGGCTCCAACTCCCTGCAAATCCAGGATCTGAGCCATGTCGCGGGAACTCCCGCTGCTTGGGGACAGAGCCGAGGTATTCCGGAAGGGAGGGGAAGCGGGGACCACAGACGAGTCCCTGTACCTCCAAGGGATGCAGAGGTGAGGCCAGGGATGACAGGAGCCCCTTAGGATGCTCCAGGTCAGAGGACAGTGTCAGAGTTTTGTCCATTGCCATGGCCAGGTGAGGCCTCCTGCAGGAGGCGTTCCTGTGCTTCAGCTCAGGTTGGTCCAAGTCACCACAGCTTGGAGCCTGAGAAGGGCGAGAAAGAAGGGGTGGAGGAAGGAATGCAGCAGCCTCCAGGTAAGCCCCTGGGGAACACCTCACCTGCTCACCTGTGCAGGGGGGAGGCCACCCTGGTGCAACCTCATTTCTGGACTCTGTGTTGCTGAGGCCACAGGAAACAAGGCCAGGTCATTAGCTGACCCTCCCAGAATATAGCCGGTGTGGCCCTGGGGCAGGGGCTGCTGAAGGAGCTGCAGGATGCGGCTAAGGTCTGAAGACAGGCGGGATTCCAGCCTGCCAAACAGGACAGAACGCCACAGTCAGGGTCAAGATCAGGGCCAGGGTTGGGGTTAGGGTTGGCAGTTCAGGACCTGAGGACAGCTCCCAATTTGGTAGCCTACATGCAGTTCCTGCTGCTTGGCAAGGCAGCCTGGGGGGCCTGTCTGAAGCTATTTCCTTGCTACAGTCCATAGCCTCTGCCCAAAGTTCCCTAGCACATCCCTGACTTTGACGATAAGTGACCAGGTGCTGTATGCATGTCATTCGGTCTTCATCAGGAAGCTTTGAAATGGGTATTCTGAAAGGGCAAACTGAGGCACAGAGTGATTAAGTAACTTGCCCACACTCTTGCTGGTAAGAGGCAGAGTCAGCATTTGAACCCAGGATTGTACTGCCCCTGAGCCCTAATTCTGCCGTCACAGCTCAGTTATCTACAGGCCACACCCTTTCCCAAGGGCCCTTGAAGTTTGTTTCTCCACAAAGTTATGCCCCTCCCTCAAGAAAGCTTCCCTGACATGTTGTGGAGTTTGCTGGGACAAGCCGCCTAAGGAATCGTGCTTACAGGCCTGCTGTTAAAGGGGGCTGGCCATCCTGAAACTCACAGGACATCCAGGGAGGTTCCTGAACCACCAGGAGGGGGCACCCGTGCCCCACCTGCTGCTGGGCTTGCTCTCCGAAGCCACCAGAACCTGGCCTGCAGGGCACTCACCTGTTCATCTGAGCCTGGAGCTGCTCCAGCCTGGAGCCCAGCTCCGGAGACCAGCAGTCTGGGTCTCCCGGAGGGTTTGGAGGGCTGTGCCTTGGCCTTTGGGGCACTTGCTGTAGCAGCTCAGGCCAGAGGCCAGATGCATCTGAGAGGCTCAGAGAAGGGGCTGCACCTGCAGGAGGCAAAGGAAAACCTGAACTTGCTTTGGCTCATTCCGCACACCTGAGCCTATGCCCCTCCCCCTACCTGCAACGGGAACACAGGGTGGGAGGAGTGGCTCTTCTCGCCTGCACGCCTAGGAATATGAGGTCTTGTCTCCACAGAAGTCTGGTATCCATGACCCATAAGGCTGTAGCCCTGGGAGGGAGCCGGGGGCCCCAGCTTTGGGGGCTGGCTAGGTGGGGACATCCAGCCCTGGCCTCAGGTCCAGGAAGCTAAAGCCTAGCAGGGGTCCTCAAACTTTTTAAACAGGGGGTCAGTTCACTCCCTCAGACCATTGGAGGGCCGGACTATCATTAAAAAAAAAAACTATGAACAAATTCCCAGTACACTGCACGGATCTTATTTTAAGCAGGACAGGCAGCGGCGGCAAAAACACCCGGCATGTGGCCCGCGGGCCATAGTTTGAGGATGCCTGGAGAGGTTTCCCTGGAGCCTTGCTGGGGAATCCCAGAGGCTTGGCCAATATTCCCCTTCTCCTGACAGCACTAGGCTCCCAGCTAACCCTCACCCAGGCTCTGAGGACATGGGGGGAAAGGGGCAGAAGGCCTCCAGCACCGAGACTCGAGACTCGGGAACCCCTCTCCACTCACCCAGGGGTTGGGGAGGCCTCTCCTAGAGGAAGCAGGACGAAAGGACTGTGAAGGCGCAGGAGGCTGGCTGGGGCTTTGGGCTGGAGGAGGCAGACACTGGTGGAGAACGGCTTTGCTCACCTGACTGGTTGTCACTGAGGAAGAAGCGTTGGTGGTCCTGATTGCCTGGAGCCTGTTGGGGTGATGACTGGAGACCCCCGTCTGCCTTGTGGGGAACAAGAGCATCAAGTAACAGGGACCAAAGCTGGGTCAGGGCCTCTTGGTTCTCCCTTTCCCCCTACCCCTGCCACCCACTCCCCACCATGCCCCCTGTGGCCCTTGTGACAACTAGGTGAGAAAGTGGAGACAGGTGGCTGGGCTCTCCCATAATGCTCCAGGCAGCTTCCTGCAGGCTCCCCCTGCCTGGGTGGGCAGGGGATGAACAGGGGCTTGGAGGCATGCAGACCCCCAGAGTCTTGGGCAAGGCTACTTGGGGCATCCTGGTTTTTTTGCGGGGGATGTGGGGAGGGGCAGGGAAGCTATTCTTCCAGTCCTCCCTTTCCATGCTCCTGCCCTCAGCATGGCCAATGGGAGTCCTTTGAGGAGACTGGGCCTGGAACCCCCCAGTCCAGGAGGTGCCCTCAGCAAAACCCTCGGCAGCCTGCCCTTCTGGTACCTCCACTTAGGGCCACCTAGGGGGCTGCAGATGCTCACAGAGACCACATCACTCTAGCCCTGGTATCCAGCCACTGAGCACTTTGGGCCAGCTAATGGCTCCTGGTGGCTGGGGCCCCCAAGGCAGGGCCCTTACAAGATATCTCCTGGACAGATCGGATGGGAGGGGGAGAGACTGGGGAAGAGCAGAGGGCACTGGGTGGGGAGGGCTGTCCCTAGTAAGAAAACCTGTCTCAGCACTACAACCTCCATCGTGGGGGTGGGGCCTGGGCCAGCAGAGCCCCTCCTCCTGAGGCTGGGGTGTTACTTGGAGGAAAAGGGGCTAAGAGCCGGGGCCTCAGCCACTGTTGCCCTTGACAAGCACGCCTGCCACCTCCTACCACTAGCTGATCCCAGACCCCTGCCTCCATGCATTCTTGTCTGGCCACCCCACTCCTTGGCAACCCTGAAATTTGGTCTCCCTGCGCACCCTCGTGACTTCCTTGGTTATTTAACTGGGTGGTTCTTTATTTTCCTGGCTTGTTTAATCTCCTCCACTGAGTGATAAGCTTGAGAGGAGAGACAGCTTTCTCACTCTACACCCATGACCTGGCACCAGGAGCCCCTGGATGGCAGACACCCTCCCTCTTGGCTTGGTACAATTGGGTGGGCAAAGCCTGGGCTCGGGAGTGGCACAAACCTGACTCCACAGTTTGGCTCTGTCATTGACTGTATATGTGGCTGACTGTGGGGCTAAATGGCTTTGGTCAATGTATCCTCTCTGGCCCTCAGTTCCTCATCTGGGAAATGGGGATAATAACAGCATGTGCAAGAAAAAGGATTAAATGAGATAAAGTAAAAGAAGCCCAGCGCTTAGTACATAGTAAGTGCTCAATAATTGGGACCTATCGTCATATTTAGCATTATGCAGGCCATGGTGGACACAAAATAAATTATGGTAAAGAACACAGCATGGGTTGAAAGAAAAGGAGGTCTTCAGATGGGTCCCCCAGGCCAAGCAGGCCAAGCTCTCAGCAGGCTGCCTGGGTATTTAATCTGTTACCAGCTGGCCAAGGGCCCCCCCACCCCCCCACACCCCCCCGCCGTCCACCCAGCCCAGACTCACGTCCCGAAGGTTGAAGGTGACTTCCAGCTTACTCCAGAAGCTGTCGGCGAAGCCAGGGTACATGTCCAGCACCTCCAGCAGGTCTGCCCGCTGGATCTTGTGCAGATCGCAGTAGGTCAGGGCCCGCACATCTGCACTGGATTTGCCTGGCTGGGTGTGCAGGCTAACAGGCTCCCCAAAGATGTCATTCTTTCCTGCCAGTCAGAGGGGCGGGGATTTCTCTAGGATCTGGCTCCAAGCTCTCTTCTAAGGATCTTCCCTGAGGGCTCCTTGTCCAGGCCTCTCTCTCATCCCAGGGATTCTGCCAGTGGGGTCAGGTGCTCAGGATCAAGCTCTGGGGACAAGGCTGGATGTCCTGGCTGGGGATGAGGAGTGTGCCCTTACTTTGTCCTTTGAGCTCTGCAGAGACCTCCCCCCTTCCAGAACGTGGGTGCTCCAGCTATCTCTGGACCCTCCGGGCCACCCTCTATCAGAATCCCCCCTCCTGGTTCCACATGCTTTGGGACTGCCCATACCCCCACCCTGGGGGTCAGTGGGCAGTAAAGGACACTAAAGGCTCCCTGCTCAACCTCTCCCCCTCTCTGCAGCCTGCTGCAGTGATGTAAGAGTACAGGGAATCCAAGGCCAGGAGCACCTAGCCCCCAGCGCAGGGCCCAAAGCTTCTGTCTGTGTTCTCACTCCCCATTGTGGGGCCAGGTAACCAGCATGACACTGGCAGAGGAAGCTTGGGAAATCACTTCCCCTCTTCGGACCCCAGTGTCCAATCTCTAAAACTGGTATAACCATATCTCCCTTGTCTACCCCACTGGGCTGTCCAGAGGAGCAAATGTGATGCTTGAAAAAGTACCTTGAATAGTAAGAGGCACCAGACATGTCAATTCAAGACACTGGTACTGACAGATGTCACAGGGTGGATATGGGCTGACACTTGGGGCATGTGATGAGGGTAGTGGGCCCTCCTGGTGTCAGGTAGAGTGCTGGCCATAGGATACAAACATGAATAAGATGCTTCCCCACCCTAACATCCGTGTGAGATAGGGACAGAAGCAAGCAACTAGTTTACAGAATGATCTTTGATCTTAGAACAGGGAAGAGCCAAGAGCTATGGAAGAGGGAGGGTGGGGCTCATCTACTAGGAGTGGTTGGGGAGCAGGGAGGACGGGGGCTTACAGAGGAACTGAAGTGGGGGCTGGGTTGTGAGAGCTGATGAGGACTGGGCTCCAAGGAGGAAGGTAATCTGGCAGGGAAAACAGTGTGTGGTCAGTGCTATAGTCAGGGCGGGAGGGGGGGGGGCAGCGAGCCCAGGGCTGGGTGCTGACTGCTTTGGTGTCTGAGTTTCCTGCAGGACAGTCCAGAGCCCTCAGTCCCGTCATGCTGTCACAAGGGTCACAGACAAAGATGGATGGAGGCCAGGACATGCCCCCCCAAGAGAACCAAACCAAAGGTCACTCAAAGAGGGGACTGAGGCCTGAAGATGGAAGGGACTTGCCAGGATTACCTACGAAATCCAGGATCTTGAAATCTGGGCAACGTTATAAAGCGATGGTTTTCTAGTAGATGAAGGATTATGATCTAAAGTCCATTTCCACTCAGGACAAAAATGAAAGTTCATGTCTCTGACTGAAACGTAAATTGGACTGGCTTCTTAAATATTAATAATAATGATTATCCCTCCCACACGCATGGTGCTTCTAAAATAGGCTGGCAGTGAGGGAAGGTCTCAGAGAGGACCCTATGCTTAAGCTCAGCCTTGAAGAGTGACCAGAGCCTGCCAGGCAGGGGTGCAAGGTAGGTGCTCCAAGAGGAGTTGCAGCGCTTGCAGAGGCGGGGATGTGCGACAGACGGGCAGGTTTAGAGAGTGATTTGTAGATAAGTAGTTTGTATGGCTGGAACCGCAAGTACCAGGGGGAGGGTGGCAGGACTTAGGGTAGCTAGACTGGGGAAGACTGTGCCCACAGGTATTCACTCTTGTCCTGTGAGCCAGGGGGACCCATGGAAGATTTTGAACAGAAGAGGAGTATGCACAGATGTGAATTTCAGGTCACTGGCAGAAGGTGGGAGATGAAGGATGGGAGCAGACCAGATGCAGGAACATGGGAAAGGAGCTCCTGACATGACACCTGTCCAGGAAGGACACTCTGAGGGCTAGACCCAGGCAGGGACAAGGAGACTGTGTGGGACAGAGAGGGAGACAGAAGGGGCTCTGAGGCTACCTGGATGATGGGGGGCAGGAAGGCCTCTGGTTCAGGCAAGGGGTGGCTCACAGCGACGGGGACGCCAAAGGAGCTGCTTTTGAGGGCAGATGGAGATTTCAGGTTGAGATAATGTTGTTTGCTCTGCCTCGGGAACGGAAGGGTGGCCATGCCCAGGAAGGAATGGAATATTCTGGTCTAAGGAGAGATTGGGCCGAGGACAGAGTTCTGGAAGTGCTTGTGGCATAGATGGACGCTGAGACCCTGGGAGCAAGGAGCTGGCCCGGGTGAGAGTGGAGGACGAGAAGACACCAGAGCCCCACGCTTGGTGGACGCCAGCTGAGGGCAGACCAGAGGTGAAGGAGTGGGCACAGGGGGCCTGACCAGGGGTGTTGGAGGGGGGCCGGGCCATGGAGATCAAGGGAGGGCAAGGCTGGTCAGGGACTTGGGTGGCTGAAGTTGGGGGAGGGTAGACAAGGAAGATGAGAAAGAGAGAACCCTGTGAGCCTCAGAAAGGTGAAGTGACCTGCCCAAGGTCACACTGACACAGCGGGTAATGGGCAGAGGCTGCATGTGCCCCACATCTGCCCCTACCCAGTGTCATATCCTTCCTCCAAAGTCCAGCCTTCCCTGTCGTTATGCTGAATGACATCAAAGACCCCCCTCCACCCATGACAAACCCTCACCCTTCCACCCTGAGCTCCCCCACAGTGAAAGACGGTGGGACTTCTGAGCCAGACATATTGCCCCGGAATCCCTGCCTCAACTTCCCTATCAGGAAAGTGGACCTATGGCAGAGGTTTGTTTTAAGGATTCAGCGAGCCAGCGGCAAAGCTCTCTGGCACACGCTCAGCACATGCAGGTGACAAAAGGTGCCACCACCGTCACCGGTAATGGAGTGTTTCAGGCAGGACAGCCCCCACTCCAACCCTTCCCACCTGACCCACCGAGGATGGCCACGACCACGTCCTGGCGCAGGATCTCGATGGAGCCGCGGGAGATGAAGTAGAGCGTGGAGAGCACGTCCCCGAAGTGCACCAGCGTGTCCCCAGGGGGCGCGTGCGTTGTCTTGAACTTCACGGCGAGCGCGCGCAGGCAGCCCTTGCTGGCGCCGCGGAAGGCGGGGCAGTGCTGCAGCAGCGCGCGGTGTAGGTGCAGGCAAATGTCGGCCTGCAGGCACTCGGGGAAGCCCTTCAGCACCTGCGGACGGGGTGGGAGGGGCGGGGCTGAGGGAGCGGGCAGGGAAGGCTTTGGGGGGCGCCCTGAGCCCGGGACCTTGTCTCCCCCATTAGCAAGAGTAGGACTTGTCCTAGCTGGTTTGGCTCAGTGGATGGAGAGTGGGCCTGAAGGGTCCCGGGTTCCATTCCCGCCCAGGGCACATGCCCAGGTTGTGGGCTCCATCCCCAGAGGGGGCGTGCAGGCGGCAGCCTATCAATGACTCTCTCTCATCATTGGTGTGTCTATCTCGTTTTTTCTCTCCCTTCCTTTCTGAAATCAGTAAAAATATATAGTTTTTAAAAAGAGCCCTTGGCCAGTTTGCCTCAGTGGATAGAGCGTCGACCTTCGGACTAAAGGGTCCCAGGTTCGATTCTGGTCAAGGGCACATGCCTGGGATGCAGGCTCAGTCCCCAGTTGGGGGTGTGCAGGAGGCAGCCAATCAGTGGGTATCTCACATCATTGATGTTTCTATCTCTCTTTCTCCCTGTTCCTCACTCTCCAGAAAAAAAAAAAAAGAGTGGGACTTGAGTTGGGTCGCCCACCCCACCCAGGCAGGGCCGTGCTCACCGCGTTCATGTCGATGCCATTGGTGTAGGACCAGGCGTGCTGGAAGTACTCTTCCAGGCGCTGCCGCAGCGGGTTGGGGATCTGGTGGAAGCGAATGAACTCCTTGACTCGCAGCATCTGGGTGTGGTAGCGGGCAGTGCCCGAGTACAGGCGTTGGATGATGGCGGACACATTGCCAAAGATGCTGGCATACATGAGGGCTGGGGCGGGGAGCCGGGGTTGGGAGAGTGAGCTCCTATGCATCCCCACCAGGCCACCCCACCCCACCCCAGGGCCTGCTTCAAGCCTCCCTCTTCCTCTGTCCAGGACTGAGTCAGAACTGCCCAGAACAGCACGAGGTCAGCTGGGGGACAGAGGTCCCTGAGCTTCCTGCCCTCCTCCCTCTGCCCTCTGCCTCTTGGCATCTTCCTGGGCCCAGAGGCCAAACTCCTAAGAGAAAGAACTAGGGCAATGGAATTTTTTAGTTCAAATTTGTTTGCTCATCCAGCTGTAAAAGTATAATAAAGGGAAAACTCTTGCTCTTGTTTTCATCCTTTTTTTCCCCCTCTTGTTTTTGTTTTTCTGGGCTTTCACATCTCTAAATACTCTGAACATGACAACTTCATCTACGTGTGAAGTCCCACAGTGCCTCTCACATTCCTAGACCCTGCGTCTTGGGAAGCCGGCAGCGCAGTGCAGAGCCTGAGCGCACGGCCCTGGGAAGGGCCCCGGGACTGGAACTGGGTCTCTGTGTATCTCCTGGCAGGTGAGGGCCTTTGGTTTCTTGTTCTGTAAATTGGGTTCAGAATATGGCCCTTCTGTGGGTGGTGATGGGAATGGAATATGGGCCTTTGATCAGCACTTAGGAAAGCGCCCGGCAGGCCTGGCTTCGTAGGCATGCCACCTGTGCTAAGAAGGGCCCCACATTTGGTTCAATTTTCTGCTGTCGTTGTCTCGAAATCCTAGTATTTTTTTGTTTTAAGGAAAGGCTCTCCATTTTCATTTTGCACTGGGCCCTGCAAATGATGTAGCTGCTCCTGGTTCCTGGCACCCAGCCAGGGCTGCAGGGTGTTAAAATCTGTGCATACATGCAACGATTCACTGTGCTGTGTGCTTAGGATCCACTTATCACACACATCGTTACTATGGGCTGTTACGTCTCACTACAAAACTAAAATCAAACTCTATGGGTAAGGCCCGGGGCACGAGGTGGCACTCACAGCCGACGAGCATGACGCAGATGGAGAAGACCTTCTCTGAGTTGGTGTTGGGGGAGATGTTGCCGAAGCCCACGCTGGTGAGGCTGCTGAAGGTGAAGTAGAGGGCAGTGACATACTTGTCCTGCACCGAGGGGCCTGAGGCAGGGTCGCTGCCATTGTAGTGCTTGCCAAGCTGCGCGCCCAGGCTGTCCAGCCAGCCGATCTTGGGCTCCAGGTAGGGCCGCTCCACGTTGCCGATGGCATACCAAATGCAGGCCAGCCAGTGCGCGATGAGCGCAAAGGTGCACATGAGCAGGAAGAGCACGGCTGCCCCGTACTCAGAGTAGCGGTCCAGCTTCCTGGCCACCCGCACCAGCCGCAGCAGCCGAGCAGTCTTCAGCAGCCCAATCAGGGTTGTCGTCTGGAGGGGCAGGGAGGGGGCCATGGAGCTAGCGGTCAGCCCTTGAAAGTCTGCGCTCAGGACCACATTTGTTTACTTGTGCCTATGGTCACGTAGTCATTCAGCAAACACTCATGAAAAACCTGCTCGGGGCCAGGCTCTTGGCAGTGGGGCACAAAGTGGGACCTTAAGGAGCTCAAAAGCAGTGTTATAGTTATGAGGACAGGAATCTAGGGAGAGCACAGAGGAAGGAGAGGTCAAGTCTGCAGGAGCAGAGCAGGGAGGCTACACAGATAAGGTGACACATGAGCTGAGTCTTGAGAGATGAGGCTGGGCCTCCAGGCAGATAGGAAGAAGAGGGAAAGGGCATTCGAGGCTCAGGAGGCAGCAAGAGCAAAGGCCTAGAAGTGGGAAATGGCACAGCCCACGTGGGAAACCAAGAGTGGTGTTGCAGCCGGGAGTTTAGTGAGGAAGATGGCAGCGTACAGAGAAAGAAGCCTGGGAGATGGGCAAGGGCTGTTCCTGTGGGCCTGACGTTCCAGAAGGAGATTGGCTTTTATCCCAAGCCACTGGGTAGCCACGTAAGGTTCTGAGGACAGGGTCAGATAAGTAACAGGGTCATCTGAGTGATCTGAAACTCTCTCTGGCTTCTTTGTGGAAAATGTACGGATGGCAGGTGTGGGGCTGGGGCAGACATGGGTAAGAAGGCCACTCAGTATCCAGGCAGGGGCTGTGGGTAGAGAGGAGGCTAGAGGACTTCGGGAAAGGTTTTCTGGGAATGGGTGGGCATGGGAGCAGGGTGTCATGAGGGACAGGCCCTGCTGCACAGGATGGGGTGGGGGTGGGTGGGAGGGCGACCGGAACACAAAAGGCAGAGCTGATTGGAGTGGAAAGCTGATCCCAAAGAGGTGGGGGAAAGGACAGAGTGGGACTAGAAGCTTTAAGAAAAGCATGCACAAGCCCTCACATCAGCTATGGGAAGTGGAGTTGGCACAGTGGAGGGGCTCAGGGGTGAGAAGGGGTCAGGCTGCATTAAGGAGTAGCTTGCATATTCCCTTTCTAACTCCAAGATGAGTGTGGTTTAGAAGTCAGTGTGAGGACCAGGGACTATAGAAATGCCCATCCCGAAGGGGCTGAATTGTGGAGCACAGAGAGGCCACCCAGGCCTGGGGCACAGCCTTGGTGGTCCTTTCCCAGGGCTGGGAGATGACAGGAGATGTCTGCCCCCTTCCCACCTCCACTTGCTTTGGCAAAGGTGCCCAGTGCCAGCTACTCTGCACCCAGGGCTGTGAGGCTAGGGAGGCCCCAGGGCTGCAGGTTCACTCACCTCATCAGAGCCAGTGCGGAAGATGAGCAGGTCGAAGGGGATGGCTGCCACCATGTCAATGAGGAACCAGCCCTTGAAGTAGTGGACGGCGATGCGGCGGGGGTGGCTGACCACCTCATCGTTGGTGTTGACATAGGTGGTGCGGAAGTTGATGACAATGTCCACGACGAACATGATGTCCACGATGAGGTCCACCACGGTGAGTGGACTGCAGGTGTAGCTGCAGTCCCCGCGCTGAGACTCGTCCTGGTCGCTGAGCAGGAAGGCGGCTGAGTAGGGTGTGAAGACGGCCGTGTAGATGACCAGCAGCAGGATGAGCCAGTCCCATACGGCCTTGAAGGGGCTGTAGTGCAGGAGGGTCCCGCGGTGGATGCGTGGCGCCTGCAACTTATACTCTGGCAACACATCTGCACCCAGGGACAGGACCTGGAGTGGGGCCATGGGGTGGTCAGTGGGGCAGCTGCTGCTGGTGAGATGGGTCCCGGGACAATGAAGATGTAGGGATGATGCCCAGGAAGGCCCTGTGGAGCCTGGGGCAGTGAAGACCTTCCCTGGGGCCAGCTCCTTCCATGGAGAGAGCCGAATTTGAGGTGTGTAGCTAGTCTGGGGCCTGGACAGGTCCTGAGTACCAGGGAACCTTGACTACTTCCCATATATCCTAGGCGGGGGTTGGTTATTACACATAGCTGAGCCCTCTCCACTCTGCCCCTCCCACCCTCATGGCCCAGCACAGCCCGGTCTGCCTTGCCCTGTAGGCCAAACCTGGGTGACCTTCTCCGTGACATTCTGGGTCCGCTCCACCACCTTGTGGGGTGCGATGATCTCAATTTCTGTGGTGGAGCCTGAGCGGTGCTTCTCCAGGTTGAACTCCACGAAGTTGAGTGTGAACTGCGGAATCTGGCTGATGGTCCTATACTTGACCCTGCCCGTGCCAGGCCTCTGTGCACCGGGCCTGCCAGGAGAGCCCTCTGAAAGCAGGGCCAGGGTCAGAGCAGCCAGGGTCAGGGGCCAGCTGCTCTACTTGGTGACCCACTCACCCCTCCCTCCACCACCTGAACCCTTCCTCACCAGAGCCCAGGAAGCTCTGGGACAACAGACGCTGGGACAGGCTTCGGCTCCCGCTCTTGGCCAGGAGCTGGGCCAGATCCTCGAAGTTGAGGATGAACATGATGACAGCTCCGTCCTCATTCTTCACGGGCACCACGTCCACCAGGCAGCGGAAACTGGAGGCTGCAAACACCATGGGGGTGTTACTGAAGGGGTCCTCTCCTGCAGGAACCTGGCCAGGGGAAGCTAGGCAGGGGGCTGGGTAAAAGTAAAATTAAGGACAGCCACAGGGTGAGCAGGCCTGGATGAGGGTTGGTGATGCTACAGGGCAGAGGTGGGGAGAGCAGCTAAGCTGCTGATTAGGAGATAATGTAGCCTCAGGTCCAAGTCGGTGCTCAGGCCTCAGCCAAGCGCTTAACCTTGAGGTTTGCTTCTGCTGTAATTAAAGCAAAGCAGATGGGGGTGGATTAACTGGGGAGGTGGGATGGGCATTCTACCCCACGAAGCCCTGGCTGGCCCTGGGTTCAGCTCCCATGTTCCCAGCCCACAAAGCTGTCACTGGACGGATCTTATCATTGACTGAGCCAGTGGGCATATCGGGCTTCAGCCTCCGTGGCAGAGCTCAGTGGGTCTTTGTGGGGAGGCAGAGACCCCAATTCTGCAGATGAGAGCCTGGGTTCTGAGAAACTGATCTGCTGGTGCTGGGAGAAGACACGGAGCAGGGATCCCTGACTCTCAGTACACAACAGCTTGGAGAGGGGAGGGGCTTGTCTGGGATGAGGATGCTTGAGTGAAGGCCAGCTGCTGCCCTGGCCTGGAAGGGGAGCAGAGCTTCAAGGCAGAGGCGCTGGGACTGGGGAGTGGGCAGGGCAGTGAATGGCCTGGGGTCTGGAGAAGGAGAGAGATGGCAGTGTGGGGACAGGACAGGTCCCTTTTGCCACTCTCTCCACCCTTTTGGGCAGCCCAGCCCCAGCCGTTTGCCTCACTCTTCCTTGTTTTGTTATAGGGTCTTGCTCCCCTGCCTCGGTAGGTGGATGGAACAGAACAAGGACACCCCGTGAACCTGCTCTCCATAGTACCTGGTGGTCCTATGTCCCTCAACTCAAACCATTGGGGGTGTCAGGCCCAAAGGGCAGGATTCTAAAGGGCAGGGGCCTCAGGTAAACATGCAAGTAGGAAGGCAGAGCTGCCCAGGTTTGGGTCTGTCTCATTTGCCAGCGTCCCAGGTGTTGTTTGCTTATTGAGTGAATGAATGTATATGTAAATGTGAGGAGGTGGGAGGTTGGCTGGCAGGAATATTTCTCCTTTGAGGTCGACTAGAATCACTCTTCTCCCGGCTCCCCATTTAGCGCTCACTTCCCTTGGTATCTATCTCCTCACAGCCATCAGCACAGGGTACAGCTGAGCTGTCTCCATCCTCCCTCCGTTTCTCCCTGGAAGCAGGAATCTCCTGGATCAGATTCCCAGACTCCCAGGCACCAGGCAGTCATCTGCCAGCTGCTGTACTGGGCCCCAGGGGAGACATCCACACCAAGGAGAGGCCACCCACCTGCCTCTGTACCCACTCCTGGGGCCACAGTGCTGTAGGCCTGCCTCCCAGGCCAGGCCTGGCACTCTTGTCAGCCCAGGACATGTGAGTCATGGGCACTGAGAGGAAGTCAGCATTAGGATGCCTCTCAGCAGGATTGTAAGATGTATGTTAATATGATTTTTAAAAAAGGTCATGTGGTCAGAGTGGACCATAAGGTAAACAAGTCATCTGAGAACCACATTCTTCCTTTAGGCTGAGAATGCAGACTGAGAAGCTCCCTTTTCTGGGCTCCCTTTTTGGGCCAATTTCAGGCAGGTCCAGGGGGTCAAAGGCTTGGACTACAGCACAGGAAAGGGCTTGCAGTAGGGGTGAGAGTAGACTGGCATTTGGGGGCATCAGGCATGTAATTTTCTATTTTCCCCTGGAGTCCACTTTCATGGGTGTAAGTGTGAACATGAATATGTGGGTGAGTGCATGCCAGGATCCCTTCTGATATAGGTGGAGGATTCCAAAGACCTAAGTTCTAACCTTAGAGGACCAAGGCCAGGCCTTGACCTCTGGCCCTGCCCAGTCACATGCAGAGTGCTGAGGAGACCCTAAGAATCCTAATCTGACTTCTCCAGCTGTCTAGAATCAGCCCTCACCCCTCTGGGGCTAAGGTAGAGCTCTGGGGTCAAGGAGAGGGACAAAGAAGGACCTGTTGTTCCCCCTCATTTCCTACTGCTCCATCCTGTTCTTCCAGGAGCCTTCTCACTCTCCTGTCACCTCCTCCCTGCAATGATATGAAGAGGTGAGATCACAGCTTTTTAAAATATTCTGACTTCATTAACCCTGTGAGCACTGCCACACCAAGCCAGGTTCTTCCTTAGTCACCTAATCTCTACCTTCACTTGGGTGGCAACAGCAGGAGACAGCCATAGGGACAGCCAGGACCTGCCCAAGAAGCACCCTGGAAGCCCTTACACACACACACACATGCATGCACTCACACACGTGTTCACATTCACGTTTACACCCATGCTACACACACACACACACACACACACACACACACACACACCTGGCCCCTGGAACATAAGCTTCAGCCCTGCTCAGTTCCCATCCAGAGGTGCCTGAACTGTGTCTGCACTCAGATGGCCCTCATGACTCTCCCCAAAGTCCTGCCTCTGAGCACAGAGGCAGCTGGGGTCCTTCCTCCCATCTTGGGGTTACTCAGCACAGAGCTATCTCTAGGAAAGAATCCAAAGACCTGGAATCCAGCCCCAGGTTGGACCCCAGCAGAAGGATTCTCGTCAAGCCCCTTCTTTTTCTTAAGCCTCCGTTTCTTCATCCAGGAAGTGAAAGGATTTATCTAAGCCAGTGATTCCCTAACTTCGCAGAACATTCGAGCCAACAGGGAGATTTTTCCAAACACACCTGCTTGGGCCTCACCTCACACTTCTGAGTCAGCCTCTCTCTAGGGAAGGTGTGTTTTGGAAAACAAGCCCCAGGTAATTTTGATGTAGAACCTGGTGAGTGTGTGTGTGTGTGTGTAAAGGGGGAGGGGGGGGGAGGGAGGCACCGATCCAGGGAATTTCAAAGGGACTTTTATGATCCTAGTTTCCACCCATCTCCCCCCCCCCCCTTCCACCCCATGCTTCATCCAGTAGAGCCTCCGAGGTCCTGGGGAAGGGCTTCAAAGGCCTGCAGAAGTCTTTCTCGTCAGGCCCTGCCCTATGCTTCTGTTCTGCTTGCAGTAAATTTGGCAGTGACATCCCAAACTCAATGAGCCTCCAGATCAGGCCAATCTCCAGACCTTCTCTTTCCAAGGAGCCAGTGCTGGGTGGGCCAGACCCTCCTCTCTTTCCCACCCAGCAGCCATCGTGCCTTACTTGGCCACAGAGGCCTTGACTCCTCCACTGATCCCCAGAGCAGACAGAGATGAGGGAAAGTTAATTTCCATCCCAGTTACCTGACAGCTGGGGCTGACAGTGACAGAGTGGGCAGCCAGGAGACTGGGCACATGGGGGAGGAATGGTGGAGAGGGAGGCTCTGCCCAGAACCAGGACCAGGCAGTGGCTCAGCCTGAAGTCCTGTTTCTGAAAGGACCTCTAAAGGCATCATATCCAATGCCCATCACTTCCCACACAGATGAGGAAACTGAAGCCCAGACAGGAAACCAGGTTTATCCAGGCCCTTAGTCCCAGGGTCGGTGCCCTCCTCATGGCTACTCTGGCAGAACAAGAGCGGGACCAAGAACCTGTGGCCCGAGGGCACCTCACCATCCTTGCGGTAGTAGAGGATGTCCACCTTGCACTCCTCGGCCCCCAGCAGGGCCTGCGCCAGCCGGGTCACGGCACTGCGTGGGGTGTTGGGGCCTGTGAGGAAGTCACAGGTGCACGGTCGCTGCATCACCTCCATTCGGGAATAGCCAAAGAGTTCGCAGAAGCCATCGTTGCAGTAAATGATGGCGCAGTTCTCCATCTGAGCATTGGCGATCAGGAACTTTCGACCTGGGGTGGGAGGGGGAAGGGGGGAAGCCCATGGCAACCAGACTTGGGTGGTAGCGAGGGAAAAATTATAGGGACTCTTGGCAGCAGTGGCGGTGGGGGGGGGGATCTAGATGGGGGAGCAGAGCAGTTACCAGAATGAGGGAAAGAGAGGTCAGGCCTGAGGAGGGTGAGAAAA